>APFE031347424.1:0-22218 GCA_000404065.3 Pinus taeda
CCAAATGTGTTTGCTAAGGATTTTTTTGATGTGCAAGTCAAATGGATCCATGTGCAATCTAGGCCAATAGAAAGTTAGACTAAGGAATTCCTAGACGATTTCAAGTACCTAATCAACTTGGTTAATAATGCACCTAGCAACCTTGCTAACATGTGCAAGCTACAAAATGATATGTAAATACAACAGTACAAGAAGGAAATGGTCTGCTTCGACCAACTAATGGTTGATTGAATGAAAATATTGTCGACTATGACCAACTGAGGGAGAGATTACTTAAGCTATGAATAACCATGTATATTATAATCATTTGTATTATAGTTTAATGTTTGGATACAATGTCAGATATTTGACAGAGTGACTTCCATCGATTATCGTATGACAAGTCTAATTGAAGGGTAAAGAACTTCTAAAGTCTAATCCATCTAGGGAGAGTATAATTCCATAGAAAGATTCCACTATTGAATTAATTAATAAGAAATTTTCTTGTTTTCTAAAGCACTTTAGATACAAGATGGTTGAATGAATAAAAATACTATTTTCTATTTCAATTCAATAATTCAAGTGTATAATCCATGTAATGCAATCTGTTGACTCTGCAATTAATGAATGGATCACTATGTAATAAAATCTAGCATAGAAATAAATTTACATCAAGGATAGCTGAGTTGAATTGAAGTAATGTCTTAGGATTGTCTTTTAGTCATGTTTCTGTTAAAAATATAGGAGCAATTGATACATGAACCTTCTCTAAGGTAGGAGATCCTCTTTGCCTTTGTAACTAAATAAATTTATAGTTGATAAGATTGGTTCGTTGCAAATACCTGTCAATATCAAGTCGACACTTATTAAGAAAAAATAAAAAATAAATTATTTCTTGACTTTCTAAAATAGACTATAGATAACAAATTAAAAAAAAAAATCAAAATATTCTTGAAGTAAATAAATTATTTCAAACATTAGCAAAGAAACGAATTATTTTAAGAGTAATATTTACATAGTAAGTTATTAAAATTGCTTTTAAAGATATATATTATTTCAAGAGTAATCGTCATGCAATAAAATATTCAAACTGCTCTTCAAGATATATTTAGTAATACCTAGAGGGAAACTATTAAGGATTAATTAGTTGCAATGGTTGTGAACCTAAAATTAAGTGAAATAGATGTGTAGTATCAATCCTCCTACAAATTATTGATAAGATTGTCTCCCTTCTTCATCATCAACTAATTACTAACAAACAATGACATACACATATAGAAATATAACACAATGATTGTAACATTCACAATATTTACTATCCAAATCCAAACACATAAACACATAATCGACTCAAAACATTTAAACACAGATGTACAAACCACTCAAGGCAAGTAACATAGACCAAATTAAATAAGAGAATGATGTAGTCATGTCAAGCAAAGAAAACATAATATAATTTCAAAATATGAAGTTTATCTCAAACATATACCTAATAATGATAATTTAAAAATGTGACATTGTTGCACTCAACTCGAACTAGCCTAGATTTATCTAACTTTAGATCTATCATGCACCGAGAGGGATTCAATCCCTCTAGGTGCAATCCTGTCTTAAATTATACACACCAAAAGAAAGTTTTGCACCAAGATGGATTTAATCCCTATCGGCGCATGCTACATCGAGAGTTAGATGGATCTAGGTTGGTTTATTTATAGACTTAGATCCACCTTAACTCTTGATCTACCAAGGGTAGAGAGGGATCAAAACTCTTGTGGCGCAAACTTATTTTGGAGCGATGATCTATCTCGATGTTTATATATGGAGTTAATATTGATGTAGGATGGTATGATATAAATTTCACATCTCTCTATATAAATGTATTCTCATTTTTAATTTTATTAAAACCTAGATATAATCTTTATAGAATATCCACATAGTTCTATTTGATTGTTTTCACTATATGCATTGATTTTAGTGTAGGTTTTGATTTCTAATCGTAATCTATTACTTGCATTAGATGCATTAATTTTAGTGAGGATGTTGTTTTTTAATCCTATGTGATTGCTTGCATTAGATGAATTGATTTTAGTATAGATGTTGATTTCTGATTTGATGGAACTGAATTTATGATGGTACGATAATTTTAAAGTGATTGGATTAACAATGTACATTGATTCTAGTGTAATCACAAAAAAATTACTCACAATGTGCATTGATTTTTATGTTATAGTAATTCAACCTATTAATATTAGAGAGAAAGAGAGACAAGGTATGGCATTTACTATAATAGCCCGAGTTAAAGATTTGAATGGTTTACTATTTCAGCTACTCGTTTCGTTAATCCATATAAAAATATGGCAAAACTAATAATGTCACTACTAAAATATGTCAAAGTTGCCACACTATGGAGTTAGAGGGAAATTATTAACAATTAATTAACTCTCAATTCACAATTCACTTTTAAATTATTATATATTATTATAAATTAATTACTTTTAAAAGTTTATAGATTCATTTCCCTTTTTTTATGCATAACTTTTTCGTTATTCGTTTTATTTTAAGATAATTTAAGGAATATTTTTTTTAATTTATTATTTTAAACTAATCTTTAAATTTATTTTAGTTTAATTATAATTTATGGAAATATTTCTGAAATTTATATAATATATATTTAATTTCAAATTATTTTCTTTTTATCACAATTTATTATCACTAAAAATTTTACTTGTAACTATTTTAGTCTAAAGATCATACCCAAAATTTAAAGAGTTTGGAAAAAAATGTTATCATTCATATAATTTGATATACTTAATTTTAAAGTCAGTGCTAAGCCAGATACCAAATGTTACATAACATAAATTTTCCAAAAACATTATCCAAAAAAATCTTAAACTAAATTAACTTATTCTTAATTTCTAAAATTATTTCTAACCTAATCTTTTTATTACCATCTAATTTTATATGGAATCACTATTATTTATTTATTATTCAAGAAACATTAGTTCCAAATTTAAAGATAAGTTATATGATGATAAAGAGTTATTTAGAAAAAATAAACTAATGTGTAAAGAAGTGATCAACCCCAATCTTGATAACAAGTGTGTCTTGACTAGTGATAAGAAGAAAATGGACATTTACTACATTTCCTAAGCAAGAACAAATTCCCATGATCTTCAAAGTGAAGGCGTTGGTCAAATTCCAAGAATACCTTGGTACAAAAGAGTTTGTCAACTTTTCCATACTAAGACGGTTGAAGATGAAAAGCATTTTTTCTGTGGGATTGTGGAAAACTCACTCACATATGTTGTAATTTTCAAAATATTTGCCACATTACCAACCTTCTCCACATCTTAAATCAACAAAACTATAGCGCCATATTAGCCATTCTCTCCCTTCTTTTCTATCATAAAAATAAAATATTTTTATTTTATTTTCAAGATAGAAAAGAAGGGAAAGAATGGTTAATATTAATGGTTTAACTTTCCATTAATCTTTTACTTTGTTGGTAGACATTACTCACCATCATTATCATATTGCACTAAATACTCTCAAATTTATTAATTTAATTATTTTATATTTAAATTTTTTTCTCGCCCTAAATATTTTTAAGTTTAAATGAATTATTAGTTTTTGATTTTTTAATTCAAACCAATTTTCCATATAATATATTATTTTTTATATTTAATAAATAAATAATATTAAAAATTTCTAGGGACCTCTAGTAAGTTTATTGCTAAGAGTTTAGTCTTCCTCGAACTTAGGAAAACACTAAATGTCCCAAGACGTAGAGGCATCTCCAAAATTGCCTCTTAAGAACCATGAGCACATTATACGTGGTTTCTTTGAATAAATGTGATGAGTTAGTGTGGAGGAGATTACTTGTTCTCAGTCATGCTCGTTTGACAACTAAGTTAAATGTAGTCTAACAAGACGGAATAGTTGCTCAGAAAGTTGGAAATTCCAGTCATATTAGGTGTCCTACAGTTTTTTATGGTTCTCAATCCATTTCCACCATCAACAACATGATTCAAAGAATGCCTCTACAAGCTTTTTTGAAATTTTTTGCCACTTTTGACCACCCCACAATTATTCGTGATAAGATTTCTCACCATATAAAAAATAATAATACCTCAAATCCAACTCACTTTTATTATTATTTCAAAAATATTATTAAAAAATCATTTTATTACCGATATTCCGGCCACTTTTAACCACCCACCCAATTCACCATCACCATATAAAAAATAATAATACCTCAAATCCAACTCACTTTTATTATTATTTCAAAAATATAATTAAAAAATAATTTTATTACCTCCGGCCACTTTTAACCACCCACCCAATTCCCATATAAAAAATAATAATACCTCAAATCCAACTCACTTTTATTATTATTTCAAAAATATTATTAAAAAATAATTTTATTACCGAATTCCGGCCACTTTTAACCACCCAGGCAATTCACCATATAAAAAACAATAATACCTCAAATCCAACTCACTTTTATTATTATTTCAAAAAATATTATTAAAAAATTAAAATAGAGAGGACCACATGAACACCCCGAACTAGTGTTACACAACACCTCAAGAGGTTTTAATTTCGAAAAAATGGAAGTTGCAATTAAACATGGTCAAATTTAACACAGGATCGGTTATTTTATTTATTCAATAATGTAATAATGGTTTACGTTATTTAATATAGGCCAAATTCAACCATGTGCAATCTAGAATGTCCCCATTGGGTTATAAAGCCTGGAAGCTCCGTGTAATTTACATTAGACATTTTCAAGCTCATGTTAGTTTGAGAAATTCTAAGTGCAACTCATAGGTTGGCTACTCTTCAAAGCTGAAATTCGTCAAAAATGAGGAAGAACCCAACAAATGGGCACTATTACTGGACATGCTCGGTGCATCCATTTCTATCACTCCCAATGGCAAAGACACTGCACTCTTCTGACGTCCATGAGACTGCTACAGCCTCCAAAAATCTGGTAATCTTCAAAATGTTCTAATTTCCTTTTGTTTCCAACAAATTTAGTTTATTTTCTTTCTATGCCCTATATTGAGGTTGCCACTCATGTTCCTTCTTTCTAACCTACTACCATTCTTGTGAGCCCTAGTCACCCCAAACCTTCCCCACCAGGTTTCACTTTTGGACAGACCTACAATTTAGTGTGTCCTTGATCTATATAAGGGTAAAAAAGGCATGCTTGAAACATAACTGTCACTCTTCTATATATTAGGAAGAATAAGCTGGGAGAGAAAATCTTGGAGAAAGATGGAGAGATTTCTTGTGTCAACCTATGGCCTATATCATATGAAGCTATGACTAAGGTTGGTCTTATGCTTATTCCCCTAATGTATCATGTTAATGTTCCTTTTATTCTAAATGTTATGGAAATATGATAATGTTCCTTTTATTCTAAATGTTATGGAAATAATGTAGAAACTATTGAATAATATTCATTTCATTTCTACACTACAATCTTTTTTCTGTAGTTTTACTTCTTAAAGTAAGGGATTAGTCTCTCTTTCTCAGGCAGAGCAAGATGCCTTGCCTGTAGTAGGTTCCCAGCAACATCTAAGCAAGGTATTTCATATATTGATCCATACCTTGAGCATATCCAGTACCCAGTGAAGAGCCAGCCACACCTGTGGCATATCCACCGTCAGCCCATTCTGTAAGTTTGAGGTAGATCTTTTAAAATCGGGTTTCTTTCAATCAGGCAACTAGAACTATCCGTAAAAGTTTTTTATATTAATCCAAACCCTAAAAATAATCTAAATGTTTTATGAGCTAAAAATGGAGAATAATTTTTTTTTATATTAATGCAAAACCCAGAATTAATTTAAATGTTTTATGACCCAATTATGGAGAATAAATTGGTTGAGTTATTCTCATATGAAATATTTCTCTCATACGAGATCTGAAGCCAGCTGAGAGGGAGTGGAGCGTATGATCATAATAGCGTAAACTGTCCACGCTATGGAGGGTATGATCATAATAGCGTATGATCGTAACTGAGAGGACAAGGGAAATTCAAAGCATAACGACTAAGAGTTTTTTATTTCCCTTCGAATTAAACACCAACAACAATAATTATTTTTTCCTCATGCAAATTTATATGAGGTTTTTTTTTCTGTAATGACATGTCAATATTATGAGGTGTTTCTATAATGACATCATTAATGTTATAATGGGAACTGAAATGTTTTTACATTTGGGAACTGAAATGTTTTTACATTATCTTTATAGAAGCATATCTAAAATATTACTATGTTAGGGTTCTACATAAGTGGGAAATTGATTGATCCTCTGAAGTGATTGAGGGTGCTAGAACTGATTAACCTATACTTTTGAGACTTGATCTTTTGAGAAGTAATTCATTGCACTGTGGTGGAAAATTGATTGATCCTCCTAAATACTCAATTGGCTTGTGTAGCTTTTCCTGCGTTTAGTTGAATCAAACTTGCATCTTTGTCCTGAAAGTTGATGGCTCTAAGATCAAGAACCGCTTGAATTCTGATATCACAGCGGCTTGTTATCTCCATAGTCTGTGATCATTGGTATTCTTGGAATTTTATGCCATAAGAACAACTATGAGTTAGAAAACATCATGGGTTATATTAGAGAAGGTAATACCATGCATTAGACAACATCACGAGTTAAGAATATGGAGAAAAAGATGTTGTATGGCTTAAATACAATGTCTTTATTTTAAATAATGTGAAGTCGAGACTAGTGTGACTAACTTTTTTGGAAATTCTTTTATTAATAGAATACAATAGTAAATATTTGAAGATATTCAGATAATTAATCAATTAAGATGGTATTCATAAATTAACACACATGTGAAAAAATGTATTGGATCTGATTACTTGGAGGTATTTCAAACTTTTCAAGTAAATTATGAGAGATGATATTCTTAAAATAAAACACACATGGAAACATTGAATGGGCAATGTTTTCCAAATAATTCTTATCAGCCAACGGAGATTTAGCAGGTACAAATATCCTTCAGTGGCCTTCCCCAACTCTGGAGCTTTAATAAACTTCATGGTAAACTTCATGGTTGAGTTTTGAAATTCTTCACTGCTGAAATGTTGAGATACCTGTAACATCATCTTCTCTTGAATCAGAGCATATTGGTTATTGTTATTTTCAAAACCAAAATCAACGTGGAATGGAGCATCAATGTAGAATCTAGAAGATGGTATTCAACAAACACACTGTTGTGCGTCCTCTCATTATATGTGAAACCTTTATTTTGAAACCCAATTACCTCCTTTTTGATTTCAGAATGATTTGACGCATTCTTGCGGAGCTTTGCCAAACATTGTCCTATCACATCACAGTGCTGCTAATATTGATGTTGTGGAATCACGAGCTCTCTTACAAACATAAATGATGATATCATGTGATTTTGTAATGTGATATCCACTTGATGTTGTGGAATCACGAGCTCTCTTACAAACATAAATGATGATATCATGTGATTTTGCAATGTGATATCCACGGGAAAAGGTCTGGAAAAATATTCTATGGTCTTCAAGTCTCACTAAAATTTCTCCTTATAAATTACAAACATTAACAGTCCCAACAAATGAACTAACAGTCCCAACAAGAACTTGGAAACTTTATGTAGTAATACCACTACAATGCCGTGAGAATATTTGTTTTCCTTATGCAAACATGAATTTGACTGCAAATATCCATTGCTTCCAGCTGCCCCACAATTCTGTCATAGCCACATAGCACAACGAATTCTGCACAACAGGAAATATTCTTTACTAAAAATTCCTTCTCTTTTGAAATAAATCCTGAAAAGTGTGGATTTTTTTTTGAATTTTTTATAGATCACTATTTCAGTATTTCCTGGACTTTCAAATGTAAATTCAGGAAGCCTACTTGGATTTTTTGTTAAATTGTTATCTGGTTGTGCAATTGCAAACATATGACTATACTTTCTCAATTCAAAAGACCTTTAACACCCCTTCTAACAGATTATAAATCATTTGAGATTCATTCAATGCTTTGAGGCAATTTGTTTACTTCCAAACATGCATCTTCTTTGCAACATGTTTCTCATCGTGGAAATCCTCAGAGGGCAAAATCTTTCTCACAAACTGTTGTAGAGTCTCCACAAAAGTTCAAGGTAGAATATTCCTCACAATTCCCTTCTTGGAATGGACATGCCACAAATTCAACTTGGGAAACTTTTTAGAAAAAGTAGTTCAAGCATATAAATAGTTCAGATTCAACGTAGAATGTGAAATGGATACGTGTTACTAATGTAATTATGTTGCATCCTTACAACTTCATTTATGTTCATTTTATCTTTATTCATGTGAGTAGTTTTACATTATTCTTGTGAGCTGATTTGATTGGATGAGATGTTGTGGCTTTCTATTAGGTTCTGAAAAATTCACACTTGTGGATGTTGATGTTGTTGATGAGGCATATCTATGTTCAAGTTTAGACTTTGCAAGTTCTTATCATTCTCATAAATGTGTTGATCTTCATCTTAAGGAGGGAGAATATCTTTTTCTCTTGGCATTTAAGGATGCCTCTAGACGAAGCTTCATGGATTCCAAGCCTTGATGTTGACCTGGACTTCTTGGACTTCATGAATTGTTACTTTAGAGATATGCCACTCACAATGGACACTTTCAAGCATTTAATATCTCACATGAAACTGAGGCTTATGATTTAAGACAATTGAATAACATTTTGTTTACTAATTTTTATTATCAATAATTTTTATATATCACCATGCTTCTCAAATTTATGCCTTACAAAGTATAATTCAAATGTTTTAATATCATCTTTTAGTTAATCATACTTGTAAAACTCTCCATTTAGCTTCTTGATAGTCAATGTAGCACCACCTAGAAAGTGATACGACCACTCCAATATAAATCTGTTTGAAAGCACTCCAAGAATTTTAATAAATGTTATTGGAGTCGTCTTATCACTTTCTAGGTGGTGTTACATTAAAGCTAAATGGAGAGTTTTCCAAATATGATTAATGAAAAGCTAATCTTAAAACATTTGAATTATACTTTTATACACTGAAAATGTACATCCTAGGGAGCCTTTACTAATGTCTTTGACTCAATGAAAATAAAATCATGGCCTATAAACATCTTCCGGATGAAGTATATAAATCAGAAGTTAATTATTTTATGATTGGGAAATTAACTAGTAATTTCACCAAATGTTGAAAAGAAAATGTTGTAAGGCATAAAATTGAGAAGCATCATGATATATAAAAAATTACTGACAATAAAAATTAGTAAACAAAATGTTATTCAATTGTATTAAATCATAAGCATCACTTTCATGTGAGATATTAAATGCTTGAAATTGTCCATTGCCAATGGCATATATTTGAAGTGACAATTCATGAAGTCCAAGAATTCCCACTCAACATCAAGGCTTGGACTCCATGAAGCTTCCTCTAGAGGCATCCTTGAATGCGAAGAGAAAAGGATTTGCCCCCTCCTTAAGATGAAGATCAACACATTTATGAGAATGATAAAAACTTGCAAAATGTAAACCTGAATACCTATATGTCTCATCAACAACATCTCATCAAATCAAAAGGCCACAACTTCTCATGAAATCAAGCTCACAAACAAGCAAAATGTAAAACTCCTTTTTCTAACTTTAAAAAGTCTTCAGTCTCCATTGAACCATTTCAGTTACAAAAAACTAACTATTAAAGTTGTATTAAGTTTTTAACACACGAATAAAGATAAAATGAACATAAATAAAATTGTAAGGAGACATCATGAATACATTAGTAACAGGTATCTCTTTCACATTGGAAGCTGAATCTGAACTATTTATATGCGTGAGGTACTTTTTCTAAACCATTTCCCAAGTTGAATTTGTGGCTCGCCCAAATTCTTGTCCATTAGAAGGGAATTGTGAGGAAGACTCTACCTAGAACTTTTGTGGAGCTTATGCAACAATTTGTGAGAAAGAATTTGGAGTTGTAGGATTTCCAGTATGACAAACAGGTTGCAAAGAAGATGTATGTTTGGAAATAGAAAAATTTCCTCAAAGCATTGAATGAATCTCAAATGATTTCTAATCTGTCAGAAGTGGTGTTCAAAGTCTTTGAATATAAAAAGTACAGTCATATGTTTGCAATTGCGCAACCATAGAGCAATTTAACATAAGATCCAAGTAGACATCCTAAATTTACATTTGGAAGTCCATGAAATACTAAAATAGTGATCTATCAAAAAGTCAAAAGAAAATCCACACTTTTCCAGATTTATTCCAAAATCAAAGGAATTTTTTGTAAAAAAAAATTCCTATTTTGCGGAATTAGCTATGCTATGTTGCTATGACAGAATGGTGGGGCAACTAGAAGTAATGGATATTAGTAGTAAAATTCCTCTTTACATTAGGAAATCAAATATTCGCACCACATTGCAGGCGTTTTACTTACATAAAGTTTCCAAGTTCATTTGTTGGGATTGTTAATGTTTTTAATTAGAAGGAGAGATTTTAGTGAAAGTTGAAGACCACAGAAATATTTTTCCAAACCCTTTCCCGTGGATCTCACATTAAAAAATCACATGACATCATCATTTATGTTTGTAAGAGAGCTCGTGATTCCAACAACATCAATATTAGTAGCATTATTACAGGACAATGATTTGCAGAGCTCGGCAAGAATGCATCAAATTGTTCCGAAATCAGAAAGCAGGTACTCGTGTCTCAAAATAAAATATTTTCATATGATGAGAGGACGCACAATATCTTCACCGCAAATAATCAGGGTGTTTGTTGAGTATGGTCTAGTAGATTCTACGTTAATGTTGGAGTCCATGTTGATTTTGGCTTTGGATATAACAATAAGCAATATGCTCGAAGAAGAAGATGTTACAAGTATCTCAACATTTCAGTAGTGAAGAATCTCAAACCTCCAACCATGAAGTTTTTTAAAGCTCTAGAGTTGGGGAAGGCCATTGAAGGATATTGATACCTACTAGTAACAAATTGATTATTTTAACAAATCTCCACCAGCTAATAACAATTATTTGAAAAACACTTCTCATTCAATGTTTCCATGTGTGTTTTATTTTATGAATATCATCTCTCACACTTACTTGAAAAGCTTGAAATACCTACAAGTGTTATGAAGTAATCAGATCCAATGCATTGTTTCACATGTGTGTTTTAATTTATGAATACCATACTAATATATTAATTATTTGAATATCTTCTCATATTTACTATTGTATTGTATTAATCAAGAATTTTCCAAAAATTTAGTCAGACAAGTCTCAACTTCACATGATTAAAATGAAGACATTGTATTTAAGTCGTACAACATCCTTTTTCTCATGGTATTCTTAACTCGTGATGTTTTCTAATTGATGGTATTATCTTCTCTAATATAACACATGATGTTTTCTAACTCATAGTTGTTCTTATGGCATAAAATTCGGAGAATACCAATGATCACAGTCTATTGCTAGAAAAAGCAAATAGGGAAAAGGAGCTAAGAAATAGGTTGTTCTACACAGTTCCATTGTAGCAAAGTCAACTAGCTCAAATAGACACAAGGATTTAATTAAAACATAAATTTTATGCACAACAAAAAAAACAGAGTAAAATAAAGGCAGTTGCCATAAATCTACTTGTGAATGATTAATACCATAACCCAACTAGCACACTTTATATTATATGTCAAAACATGCGAAAATAACATTAGTGTGATAAATTGGAGGTTGCTCCTCCAAGTGAAAAAAAACACAACAATTTACTTACTCGGGTTGCAGAGTAAACTTCTATAAAATTTGGTAAAAATGGTTTTCCCTCACCCACCAATATTTCCTCCACAATATTCTCCTCACTACGTCAAATATAACTTACCCAACATAAAAAAATGAATTTTACATCCATATTTATGTTAACATTCAAATTTGACATTAATTAGATGATAGAGAAAATATTTAATACGCACCATGGGTGATTTTACATAGTAAACAGTTTCCTGAACTTGCAGGTGTTGTGAAGAGTGGAAAACACGTTATTGAGACATTAAAAATTAATCTTAAGACTTCAAGGTAAACCCACCAATAATAATCCACGTAGATCACTTGATCCACATATCCCACCAGTGATAATCTACGTAGATCACTCGATCCACATATCGATTGGGATTGGCACTCGCGCGGTACAACTCCATTCCAATGCAAACTGCTCCTCCAACCAGGTAGCCTCTGCAAATACCTCAAAAATTTAATCAACTTGCCTATAAAAACTCCAAACAATACTAGTCTATGCAAGTAAAACTTTACTTTAAACTTGGCTGGATTTTTCTCTCTCCTTCACACATATGGACAAAAATAGAAAGTATTCAGCTATTTGAATTGCTGTAAGTGAGGGAGGTAGAATGTATATTTATAGTGGATGAAAGAGACTGAATAAGTGTGACTCTTGGTTCGGTTGACATGATTTTATGGTAGTTCAGCTTGACTTTTGGAAGCAGTTTAAATTCAAAATTAAAATTTTTCTATTCTTTTATGTTTCTTTTAAGGGTTGACTTGGAGTATATCATAATATGGACAACAACTAGCTAAAAAATTATACATTATTCTCTATTATATGTATGTAGACTTTAACCACCTTATCCTTGGGTTGTTTTTGTCACTGTGCACTAATAGATCTCCACCATCTATTCAATCAATACCACGAATTAATTGTGGACCCACACGTTAACTATGTGCCAACCTGGGCACTAATAGGTCCCTTTGTTTGATTGTATGTGAAACTACATATGCACATATACCTGAATTGTTGACCTTTTGGCCTAAGATCTTTGACTGATCATAAATTTTGATTAATTGGGATATTTCAGTCTTCCACATACCATTGGAAGCGTATTTCCTGGCCACATTCATCTATGCACTTTGAAAGAGCATATGAGTTAATATCCCAAGATAGAAACTCCTTCAAAGTTAAACATCTCCATTCTTGACCTTGGAATTAGTTAAGAAGAAACCTCCAACAATCATAGTCATAATATTTTGAGGCATCTTCATGCATCCTACTACTATGATAGTTCTCTACTAAATATTGTAGGTACCAAAACACTCTCCTTTATATCTTGGAAATCAATACATTATTCAACATGATCAATCAATGACACATAGTCATGCCAATAATATCCTTCACAGAGAGATCTCATCTATGCACTAAAGTTGAAATCATTGCACTCAGGTTTACATCAATTCCAACGTGCCAATTCCATCGCGCCAATTCCATACTCCAACTCAACAATGCCAAAAATTACATTAGAACCATTGAACTTAAGCAACCATTCAAAATGTTCCTATATTAAAGGGTAACGAGAAACATGGAATTGCCTTAAATCCGATGGTCTAAATGCAACTATAAGTCATGGTTTGTCCACAATGTTATGGGTGGTGTTATATACAAAGAGACTTCTAACCATAAGGCTCTTAGGAATAATGGGGGATGTATTTGATTCAATATTTTTTCAAGTAGTCTTCTTCTTTCTTGGAGCTATGGTATCATTAGATGAAGTATCCAAGGTTTTGATCAGATTAGTTTTAGGAGTCACCAAAAGATAATCTATTTTTTCATATTGATTGTTCTCTTCAAAGGGGATAAATCTAAATCTTAAAATAATGGGGAGATTGATTCGAATCCTCCTTGGAAATGGCAGTAGAAGATGCTTCCTAAAATTCTAGCAAGTCTTTTAAAGGGATCTCACAAGACAAGATCTATCCTAAGTGACAACATTATGATGTGTGGCCCATTATCACAACAACCACTACCACCTACTCTTTAGTGTAATTTCACCACAATGGAGGCTTCCCTAAATCATGTTACCAAGTATATATGTAGTCCAACAAGTAAAGGTGACAAGGGTAGGCCCAGAAGAGATGCTCTACCTAAGAACGTGGCTTAGCTAGCATAATAAGGAAATACACATTCTCTAAGAGGCATAATCAGGGCCCAAAGTGACGTAGGGTTTATAAATAATCAAGGTCAACAAGATAATATAGAATCACAAGGCAAAGAAAAGGGTTGTAATATATGTATGCAATCAATTGATGGCACAAAAAATCTTCAGCAAGCCCCAAGTTGAAGCTAGGTGAAAAATTGTGTTTTTGCTAGGGAAATATTTTCCTAGGGAAAATAACATTAGCCATAAAATGGAGAAATTATCCATGAGAGTAGGTTTATTTTGAGGAAAATACCTCACAACCAAGTGTTAAATCCCTCCAACAGTAGCATAGATAACCCTAGTTGAAATTAACTCCTAACCATAGCTAGCGACTTTCCTTGAGCTCAAAACTCAGGTTTGTGGCAGAAAAATGTAATTTTAAGATAATTTTTGTTGTGATCAACAATTTGAACACGACCAATTCGTTAACCTTAGATGATGGACTACATTGGATACCTATGTAGGATAAAATAATAAAACCTATCAAGTAGTAACAAAATACAAAATACTAAGCTTCAAACTCACATTATCACTGGAGATTCGACCCTGATCCAACCACTTATTAGATAGCCCTAAGCTGCTTATGTGTAGTCCCTATGCAATCATTGCACTTATTTCCATCACAACTTCTAGGGATTGTGTAACTCCTTCTGGCTGATCAATCTACTAGCTAAATGATCTATCCTTTGGCCCTCGAGTCTCACACCCCAAATCCGGACATGGATCTGATCAGCTCCTCGTAAATTCACGAATATCGTCAAGGTTGTTACTCTTCCTCAACGTGGATTTACGATGCCCAATGTGGCTCTATGCTACCTCTTCTAGATATCTCTCTGCCTCCTCTGAAATGTATCTCCGGATTAGGAAAATTTCCAACCAAGAAAGATATCCATACACCTCACTGTAATAAGTCTCCTTAATGACTTCTCCTACAACTGTTGCGCTTCTCTCTTGAGAATTCAATCTCTTGATATCACTGGATGTGTATTTCCAAATTCCCATCAAGCCTCTTCTTATAATCTGCTTGTTGATCAATCACGACTCATATTAGATTCTAATCAATGGCTTAGATCTTCTTGACTTGATCCTCATCTTATTCTAGAAGATCCATATCCAATATAATCAATACCCTTTAATTATTTTAATTCGTAAATTTAGACTTAGGCCTCCATTAAAAAAAAAAAATTAACTAAAACCTCCTTCGGGTGAAATTTCCCAAAAAAAATTGTTATTGTGGAATGCATGTGTCCTAGCCTCCCTGCAAAATCTTGTAGGTAGAGCACATCTGATACTACCAGAAATCAACAGTTAATGGGTCTAGTCAACAGTTAAGAGGCTTGGGTACCTATGGAGTGGGTGCCCTCAAGGCTTGGCTTGTTATGACCCACCTAGCATGAACAACATGGATTCTAGTGAAAAAATCCATCCATCAAAGACTAAGATCAATAATGCATCCAAGTGGACCATATTTGAGTGTTAAGGGCATATTAATACTTCAAACAAGGATCACCATCCAATATCAAGACAAATTCCTTGTAAAGGTGTTTTCTCCCTTAATAGGTGTGGCTAATTGTCAACCCTATTAGGTGCTTCCAACCCTCAAGTTGAAGTGGAATTTCCAAGGTCTACCCCTCAACTGATAGGTGTTAGTGTACAATAATGATGATAAGGAAGGTGAAAGAGCTTCATAGTCGAGTTCCATGGTTAAAGGGACTAACCGATGGGTTGTCTATATCATGAGTGTATGGATGTAAGGAGGGAGTACTCATGGAGGCATGAGTTACCTTTATTAGCTTTATTTTTCCACCTCTCTTATGCGCCTTTTACTTCTATTGATTATTACTTGTATTACCAGTTATACCTTAAGGTTTATCTAGTTCTCTTTATGATGGTAACAATATGAGTTCCCATTAAGATGATTCAGTTCATTTCTCATAAATGTTGGGACATGCAATGGTTCCTCTTGATGTAATAGAGCATCTTATGCTGAGGAACTAGGTGATGTCTAATGTAGAGGTTAGAGCTCATGCTATGATTTTTCCCATCTGCTAACATTATGTCCCAACCATATCTTACATTTTGGTTTTCTTCTTTCATTATGGCCATGATATTATTTTTCTTTTCTTTTAGCTACATCAACCTTAAGAGAAACATTTTTTTAGCCCAAATCAAGTTATGTGAACATATGAGTGCCAAATCATAAAGAATCAATGACAAGTTCAACTTGAAGAATGGAGGTGAGGTATGGGGTTTTTCTTGTGGCATGCAAAGTGTTAAGTATGGTATAGGGGAGAATGGAACACATTATTTCAATCATGGCCTTTCCTAATAGTGTCCCTCCTTAACTCTAAGTACTCAAGGTAGGTCCGACTAGACTAGGGCTAAAGCTTAAATCCCCTAGTAAGGTAAGAGAAAAAAATTATAGTCAAGGTCTATCAATCTTTCATATCACCCCATAATCCATATTAAATGCCCAAAACAAAAAAATATCTAACAACCCAATTGCAAAATTATCAAAGTACCTTCAAGTAGTAGCCCACCTTCATCCAAGTGCAAATTATGGATGGCGAGAAGCAAATGGTTGATGCAAATGGAAGAGGCACATGGAACATCATCATCAAATGGTTGGATGAAGGGGCTAATAGTTGGCTAGCTCCCTGACTAGCTATCAAATATAGGAGAAAAATTTCCTCCTATGGGGTTACCAATTTTGATGGGTAGGAAGCCCTATACTCTTGGTAAAGTCTAAATGAAACAACATTTGTGGTGAAAAAAATTTGAGGACATTCAATGAAATGGATAAATCCTAATTAAAGGAAATGTAAATGTTTTAAAAAATGCTTGTTTCTTTCCTACACAGAACCTCTCATACTTGCTTGTGATCCCGCTGATGAATATGAGAGATAATATTGTCAGACATATTATTTGAGTTGAAACTATCAATTTATACCCAAATGTGTTTGCTAAGGATCTTTTTGATGTGCGAGTCAAATGGATCCATGTGCAATCTAGGCCAATAGAAAGTTAGACTAAGGAATTGCTCGACGATTTCAAGTACCTAATCAACTTGGTTAATAATGCACCTAGCAACCTTGCTAACATGTGAAAGCTACAAAATGATATGCAAATACAATAGTACAAGAAGGAAATGGTCTGCTTCGACCAACTAATGGTTGATTGAATGAAAATATTGTCGACTATGACCAACTGAGGGAGAGATTACTTAAGCTATGAATAACCATGTATATTATAATCATTTGTATTATAGTTTAATGTTTGGATACAATGTCAGATATTTGACAGAGTGACTTCCATGGATTATCGTATGACAAGTCTAATTGCAGGGTTAAGAACTTCTAAAGTCTAATCCATCTAGGGAGAGTATAATTCCATAGAAAGATCCCACTATTGAATTAATTAATAAGAAATTTTCTTGTTTTCTAAAGCACTTTAGATACAAGATGGTTGAATGAATAAAAATACTATTTTCTATTTCAATTCAATAATTCAAGTGTATAATCCATGTAATGCAATCTGTTGAGTATGCAATTAATGAGTGGATCACTATGTAATAAAATCTAGCATAGAAATAAATTTACATCAAGGATAGCTGAGTTGAATTGAAGTAATGTCTTAGGATTGTCTTTTGGTCATGTTTATGTTAAAAATATAGGAGCAATTGAAACATGAACCTTCTCTAAGGTAGGATATCCTCTTTTCCTTTGTAACTAAATCAATTTATAGTTGATAAGATTGGTTCGTCGCAAACACCTGTCAATATCAAGTCGACAGTTATTAAGAAAAAATAAAAAATGCATTATTTCTTGACTTTCCAAAATAGACTATAGATAATAGATTAAAAAAAAATAAAATCAAAATATTCTTGAAGTAAATAAATTATTTCAAACATTAGCAAAGAAACGAATTATTTTAAGAGTAATATTTACATAGTAAGTTATTAAAATTGCTTTTAAAGATATATATTATTTCAAGAGTAATCTCCATGCAATAAAATATTCAAACCGCTCTTCAAGATATATTTAGTAATACCTAGAGGGAAACTATTAAGGATTAATTAGTTGCAAAGGTTGTGAACCTAAAATTAAGTGAAATAGATGTGTAGTATCA
Organism: Pinus taeda; assembly: GCA_000404065.3. Classification (NCBI taxonomy): domain Eukaryota; kingdom Viridiplantae; phylum Streptophyta; class Pinopsida; order Pinales; family Pinaceae; genus Pinus; species Pinus taeda. Next base: position 18,110 of record APFE031347424.1, read on the forward strand.
ATCCTCCTACAAATTATTGATAAGATTGTCTCCCTTCTTCATCACCAACTAATTACTAACAAACAATGACATACACATAGAAATATAACACAATGATTGTAACATTCACAATATTTACCATCCAAATCAAAACACATAAACACAGAATCGACTCAAAACATTTAAACACAGACGTACAAACCACTCAAGGCAAGTAACATAGAACAAATTAAATAAGAGAATGATGTAGTCATGTCAAGCAAGGAAAACATAACATAATTTCAAAATATGAAGTTTATCTCAAACATATACCTAATAATGATAATTTAAAAATGTGACATTGTTGCACTCAACTCGAACTAGCCTAGATTCAACTAACTTTAGATCTATCATGCACCGAGAGGGATTCAATCCCTCTAGGTGCAATCCTGTCTTAAATTATACACACCAAAAGAAAGGTTTGCACCAAGATGGATTTGATCCCTATCAGCGCATGCTATATCAAGAGTTAGATGGATCTAGGTTGGTTTATTTATAGACTTAGATCCACCTTAACTCTTGATCTACCAAGGGTAGAGAGGGATCAAAGCTCTTGTGGCACAAACTTATCTTGGAGCGATCTCGATGCTTATATATGGAGTTAATATGGATGTAGGATGGTATGATATAAATTTCACATCTCTCTATATAAATGTAATCTCATTTTCAATTTTATTAAAACCTAGATATAATCTTTATGGAATATCCACATAGTTCTATTTGATTGTTTTCATTATATGCATTGATTTTAGTGTAGGTTTTGATTTCTAATCGTAATCTATTACTTGCATTAGATGCATTAATTTCAGTGAGGATGTTGTTTTTTAATCCTATGTGATTGCTTGCATTAGATGAATTGATTTTAGTATAGATGTTGATTTCTGATTTGATGGAACTGAATTTATGATGGTACAATAATTTTAAAGTGATTGGATTAACAATGTACATTGATTCTAGTGTAATCACAAAAAAATTACTCACAATGTGCATTGATTTTTATGTTATAGTAATTCAACCTATTAATATTAGAGAGAAAGAGAGACAAGGTATGGCATTTACTATAATAGCCTGAGTTAAAGATTTGAATGGTTTACTATTTAAGCTACTCGTTTCGTTAATCCATATGAAAATATGGCAAAACTAATAATGTCACTACTAAAATATGTCAAAGTTGCCACACTATGGAGTTAGAGGGAAATTATTAACAATTAATTAGCTCTCAAAAGTTGTGATACCTGGAATTAAATTTAAATTAGATGTGTAGAATTAACCCTCCTGCAAAGTGCAAATTAATTATTTATTTATCACCTCCCTTCTTTATCACCAACTAATTACTAATAGACAATTAAATATATTCAAAATATATCCAAAATTACATATATTCAAAATTATTAATAGATAATTGCACACAACAATTTATTCAAAATATTTATTAGAGGATATGACATATATTTAAACATTCAAAACAAACCATCTCTTAAAAATTTTCATCAAAATGTTGTTCAAGATCCATTTTTAAGATATATAGAAACTCAAGATGTGATAATTTTTTGCAGAAACATGTGATGTAAATATTTTGTAAATCTATCCACTCATTAAAAAAATAAAAAATACATTATTTCTTGACTTTCCAAAATAGACTATAGATAATAAATTTAAAAAAACCTCAAAATATTCTTGAAGTAAATAAACATTAGCAAAGAAACGAATTAATTCAAGAGTAATATTTACATAGTAAGTTATTAAAACTGCTTTTAAAGATATATATTATTTCAAGAGTAATCTTCATGCAATAAAATATTCAAACTGCTCTACAAGATATATTTAGCAATACCTAGAGGGAAACTATTAAGGATTAATTAGTTGCAAAGGTTGTGAACCTAAAATTAAGTGAAATAGATGTGTAGTATCAATACTCCTACAAATTATTGATAAGATTGTCTCCCTTCTTCATCACCAACTAATTACTAACAAACAATGACATACGCATATAGAAATATAACACAACGATTGTAACATTCACAGTCATTACCATCCAAATCCAAGCACATAAACACAGAATCCACTCAACATTTAAACGCTGATGTACAAACCACTCAAGGCAAGTAACATGGACTAATTTTTTTTTTTTCTATGTTAAGACTAACCTAAGTACCCACGGGGGATTTGAACCAGTGACCTATGTTTAATGAGTGCCTTAATAGCGCACCCATTCACCGTCAATCCAAAGCCCCGTGGGCTACATGGACTAAATTAAATAAGAGAATGATGTAGTAATGTCAAGCAAAGAAAACATAATATAATTTCGAAATATGAAGTTTATCTCCAACATATACCTAATAATGATAATTTAAAAATGTGACATTGTTGGACTCAAATCGAACTAGCCTAGATTCATCTAACTTTAGATCTATCATGCACCGAGAGGGATTCAATCCCTCTAGGTCCAAGCCTGTCTTAAATTATACACTCCAAAAGAAAGGTTTGCACCAAGATGGATTTGATCCCTATCGGCACATGATATATCCAGAGTTAGATGGATCTAGGTTGGTTTATTTATAGACTTAGATCCACCTTAACTCTCGATCTACCAAGGGTAGAGAGGGATCAAAACTCTTGTGGCGCAAACTTATTTTGGAGTGATGATGTCTCTCGATTCTTATATATGGAGTTAATATGGATGTAGGATGGTATGATATAAATTTCACGTCTCTCTATATAAATGTATTCTCATTTTTAATTTTATTAAAACCTAGATATAATCTCTATGGAATATCCACATAATATTTTTGATAATAATCAACATAATTTTTTTATATATATCTCAACAGTAATTATAATTTTTTTTTCTTTTATATTTAATTAAAATGTTATAAAATTAATATTTAAAATAAAAATGTTTATAAAATATTAGGCTTGTGAAAATATTTATGGTTATTGTGCATGTGATATCTAAAAGCCATGGTACTGTAACAAAACCTATTTACAAATCAATAATATCTCTACATGTCAATAATATCTCTAGTAAAGGAGAGGTGACTATTCATGTTTAATAATCTTGCTATATTGTAAGTATTAAGTGTTTTGTCCTTATTAATTAAATTTAAATATGGTTACAAAATCATTGTTAGTCCTTGCCAAGGTAGGACTCTATTTGACCATTACTTGTTTAACATTGAGCAAAGCAACTTATAATGTTTATGTTTGAAGAAAAATATGTATTTTTCAATAGTATTAAGAAAGTAATTTTCAAACATTTTATTGGACATAATTTGAAGGTCTTATTGTAGGCTTTGCATAATGTAATGGAATGTGAATAATTATATGGCATATATTATTCCATAATTTATGGATATCATTCCAATATTCATGCATGTTTTTTATATATTTGTGTAAGTGATTTTTTAATCCAAAAATAAAATTCTTGAAAAGGGCTCATAGTTAGGTAAATAGCATATTTATCATTTGTTACTTCCCACCACAATTTAAGTAAGCCTTTGTATAAAATGTGGATAGAGATAAGATGTAAAAAAATATACTTATCATGCCAAGATTCATAAAGGCAAATATTTTATTGGTCATATCACATTATAAATTAATATGCTTTAAAATTATCTTAGGTTTGGTTGATAATATTGTGATTGATTATTTATTATTTAATTTTAATTTCCTTATGCATGTGTTTTTTCATTACTATATGTAATAGAGATGTTGTAATGTCCCATCCTATAAACATTTTGACTGAGTCAATTTTTTTTTGTAAGTTCGACATTGGTGAGTCTACATCATGGTCATTTCCAAGAATAACACCCAAATAGGTTGGGGAACTAAATAGTGACTTAACATCCATGAGTAGCCCAACGGCTATCACTATCTATCAAGGACCTCATGAACTTTGACTGAGTCAAATTACATAAAAATAAAAATAAAATAAAATAAAAAAGTAAAATTAATACTTATAATTATTAGTTAAAACATTTTGATTAATAAAATTATACGAAAATAAAAATAGAAAAAAATAATCTTTCTAAGAATTTGGTAGATCTAGAAGATATGATGTGAGTTTTTGAAAATATGTTACTTGCTTATTT
>APFE031347441.1:0-14136 GCA_000404065.3 Pinus taeda
TTTGAGAAACACTGATCTAGATTTGCAAAACAATAAACAAGCTTGCAAGAGAAGGAAGGAAGCGAGCAAGAATTGAGAAAAGAATGAAATCCATTTATTCTACAATATTGGTTTAGAATATATACATAAAAGCAACTAAGTTAAGCTTAGTTGTGCATGCAATAACTAAAGCTTGTACATGCAATCACTAAATCTAAAGCTAAGTGTGCTTTATCTTGTGTACATGGGCCACATGCAAGCAATAAGTTAACTGGAGCTAATCTAAGTGCATGTACACCAACACTAACGCACTGGTTTGACTTTTGGACAGCGTGCAAAAAACTTTAGGTTTTTTTCCAACGAAATTTCGCAGCAATTTTTGTCTCACAGTTGTTTCACTTTGTTACAATCTCTGTAGCGAATCTCTGTTCATTTCTTGTGAATGTACATGTGCATAAAATGCTGCTCTCAACTAGTCTTATCCAAATCTCTGCTGCTCTGTCAAAGAGTTTTACTCAGTTTAAGCTGGGATAAAATGAAAGAAGAATGAAAACTAAAAAAAAAATGAAAACTAAGAAGTACAGGAGAGAATAACTAAATAAATTACAATGTAAATATCAATAATAAATAACTGAAGTAAAATTAGACACCCATGGAGTAAAGCCGAAGTAAGACTAAACTGGTTATAGCACCTAATAGACAATAGAATTAAATGTGATAACACTTAACCAACAACTAACTAACAATAATATTAATATCTCAACTTCTTGGAAATGGTAAACTCCTTGAAAACTTTGAAATAGGAATTGAAAATCTCGTTGTTACAATGATCTTGCCGAGCAGAGAAAATTTGTTTATAAAGATGATCCACGCATTTATATTCTCAGACCATGATGAGAGGATTAAATTCCAATGATGCTGGCTAACAAATTTACATATTCCGTTTGTTCAAGCAGGGAAATGACGGATGCCTACTCATTGGAGATCAGGAAAGTTGCCACTAGACTACTCACATTAATAGCCCAAAACTTGAATCTAAAGCCCGACTACTTTAATGACAAGTTTGGCGAAGACGCTAAACTGTCTTTGCGGCTGAACTATTACCCGCCCTGTCCACAGCCTGAACTTGTTCTTGGTCTCCATCCCCATTCCGATTCTGGAGGTATCACCTTGCTAGTGCAAGATTATAATACAGAAGGTTTAAACATCAGGAAGGAAGACTCATGGATTTCTGTAAAGCCAATACCCAATGCATTTATTGTCAACATTGGAGACTTAGTGGAGGTAACTATCGTTATTTTTTTATTGTATATGATTTCTATGCATTCCTCAAAATTTATCATATGAATGTTTTGTTTTAATACTATATATCTTTTAATGGGAATGAATATGCAGATCATGAGCAATGGAAAATACAGAAGTGTCATGCACAGGGTAATAACAAACAGAGAGAAGGAACGACTATCCATTGCTGCCTTTTACAGTCCATCATATTCTGCGGAAATTGGTCCTGCACAAGAACTCGTCGACCAGTCACAACATCCTCCGTTATATAAAACAATAAGCCATGCACAGTTTCTACGTCATCTTCTAGTCGACAAACTTCGTGAGAAGAGGGTGTTGGACTTTGTTAAACTTGATTCCGCTCGAACTTAAGCCGTTAAGGATGGCATGTCCTTAATGTGTGCCCAAGGGCAGATGACAAAGCGTACAAAAGTGTCAAATACTTGTGCTGTGTTTTCCTTTTCGTTTATATGAACTTGAATAACCAATAAGCATCACCATGGCCAATAGGTACCTTAGTCATGCTGCTATCATGCCATGTTCATACAGCTTGCTCTTGTGCACACCTAGCGTTTCAGAGTTTTCTGCCGTATGAATTTTTATCTCTGCTATATCGAGCTTCACATTTGGATTTTATCTTCCATACATGGCAAGCAACTATGAATAAAATAACAGCTGTAAGTTGACATTTATATTCTTTCATATTGAAAACTTGGTTTGTATTTCACATACATTTCATATTAAATAAATGCTTTCTTAGGCTATGGAGTTAGCGAAATTTACTTCCCTGGAGAAGAGCGAGAATGGAGAACAGCGAGAATTTACCCCTGGCCTCTCATTATACATATTCAAGTATATTTCTCCTTTGCTATCTTTTACTCAGAAAATGATTTTTTTACTTGAGCTACATGTTTATCTTTTTTATTGGTTGTGTTTACTGCATTGCAGATTTCAAAATATTTGGAGATTGGATGAAGAGTAGCAAAAGATTTCTAAACCTACCATTAAGTGAAATTCAACATCTTCCATCATAAAGCTAAAGAAAATTTATCTCACATCACTCCTAAGAAGGTTATTCATATTATTTTATTTAGTCATGGTGTACCTCACCATGATTTTGGGTGTGTAGTGTTGCTCGGGTGGAAACCAAACGCTCTCGGAGCATGATGTTTAGGTTCATTCATTATAATAATTCAGGATCAATTGTTCATATTTTAATTGGAGCATAATTTAGGTTCATTTTATAATATTGATGATAAACATTGATATTTTTATTGGAGAATAATAATTAGGTTCATTCAATGGGTCCCTGGTGAGTTATGGCAACTAATATTTCGGGAGCTATAGCCCCATTAATGTAGTGTTGCATTGCAGTATATGTGAACTCTGGAGTCTTTTGTACTTGCCTAAATCCAAACAGAAAAAATTAATTGTAGTGATTTATTTTCTTGCTAACCCTTAGGTGTTTTGTACTTGCATAAATCCATGGGTTGACATATATTGCCCCAGGTGATTTATTGTCTTGTTCATATTCACCAAGGCTTTCAACTCAATGCACGCTAAATATGTTGAGTTCCAACTAGATTCAGTCAATCTGTTTCGACAACCCTTTTAGTAGGAAGAAGGTGCAAGCTTCAACTCTGGTTAAATAACAAAACTTTGATAGAACTTGAATATTACCTACATAAATTAACAACATTAGCAATGCAAATCTACAGGCTATCCAAGTGCAAACAATGTAACCTTATATTCTGTGAGGAAGAAAAATGTTCATACTTACCAAAAGGGATTTTTTTTCGGGAAGAAACATCAAATATTGTATAGGAAATCATAAAATTACAAAGTAAAAAATCATCTATGTTAATGAAATCGATACTGCAAGAGGGGTTGAATATGCAATTAAACATGCATTCTTAGCATCATGGATGAGGAAAATCACTTGGCTTTGGCTTCGACACATCATCAGAGGCCAATTTCTGAAAAAGAATGGACAGAACTTACAACTAACTTTCTTAGGGTGCAATCTCGAGAGAATAAAGTACCATATGCAAATGCAATACGAAAGGGCCAGTGTAGTGACTTAAGAAGGACTTACAATCTCCGAGCAGGACTTCCTCCCAGTGAATATTTCCTTGAAGCAGAGGGGATAATTTTGTGCTGAACTTGTTTTTAACACTATCGGGAGAAGGAGCATTCCCAAAAAAGGTGCATGAGGGTCTCATATTTGCCATAATGAAGGCACTCGTCAGATTTACCATAATCAAGGCACTTGTCACACAAATTAAAGGTGTAACTTTTGGTTGCCCTACTGCCAACTATTTGACAAAATCACACGATCAGCAGAACAACAAAATCTAGCAATATAATGCTCGGTCAGTTAGAAATAGAACACTGTTGACCTCAAATGATGTCGGCTCATCGACGAGACTAAAATGAGGGGATCTGAAGAAAAATACCTGAGCATTACACTGGAAAACTTACACAGGAAGATCATAGATAAAACCTCAAGAATAGATTAGAGAGTTCATAATCTCGAATCTGTACAAACACGTTGAAACGGGAAATTCGGATACAATTTGATATGAAGATTACTAGCATTTCTTTCAACTGAAGAAATTACGCTGGAGCAGTTTTCAAGTATACATAGTCCCGTTAAGAATTAGACCATAAAATCTATAAGTACCAAACTTCCCCACCTAACCATTACACCACATCCCTGAAAAAAATTCATAAACATACCACAATCTGGCCCTTCTACCTTTAAAATAATCAGTAGTATTGGATTGATTCATCCCAACATACCAGCAGCACATCCCTAAGCACATATACAATAGGATTATATTCGTCCCAGTTATTTAGAACAATTTTGTTGTCCCATCCTCGTAATTCCCCAACAATTTTGTTGTCCCATCCTCGTAATTCCTCATTCATCATATCCTGCTGCTTATTTTTGTATGAAATCCCATATACATAAATATAATACTGGAAACCATCAAAAGCATAAATTTTGGTTGTGGGTGATAGAGGAGGCTGAAACAGTATAAATACAGAACATTACACTACTACTCATCGTCAAATAGAACCTGTCTCGAGATGCTGAATTATTTTCATGACAGATTTTAAAAATATCTCACAATTCAATGGCAGTGAACTTAATTTATTTGCAAATTTTGAAAATATCTCATAATTCAATAGCACCTAGATCAATTGCTAGACTTATTGGTTTACCCCACTGCTATCCGCTGGATTTTGGGATGCCCGTCCCTAGATGACCTGGTGGTAGTAGAATCTCACCAGCTTCTGACCTTTTTATCATCCTCTAGATCTTGACATAGCAGCTCAACCAACGAGAGATTTAGGCAAAACTTAAAATATTTGAAGAAAACTGTAGAGCCAAAAGAAAACTGTAAGCTTGTTGATTCGTCAGAAGTATGGATAGGGCTGGAAAAGACATCAAACAGCGGTATTTAAACATTCAGTTGTAATGCATAGGAGTACAACTGTAACGCAGTGGTTAGAGTGAGAACGCAAAATGATATTACCACAACAGCACAAACTTAAGTCACCGAAAATGAGAAGGCAAAATGCATATCGTACGAGGATTGAAAAACTTTCAGGATTAGTATAAGTAATAATTTTGGTTTTTGTTTTAATATATATGGAAAAATAAAAAATGGAAAGTACTTCCGTGGGAGAATGAAATTATTTCTATTTTTATTTTCTTCATTATATTATTTTTTACGTTTATAGGGACATTTAGTGGGCCTTTCTACAATGGAAAGAAGAGCTTCACTCACTTGAGAAAGTTTATGAGAAGTAACTTAGAAGATGAGCATTTTTTAATATTTAAATTAAAAATATTTTTTAATATTAAAATTAAAACTAATAGTTTTTAAAAACTATTTAAAAGTGTAATAAGGTTTGTAAAGAAGTAATAAAAAGATTAAAGCACGAAATATATAATATGATAAAGAATAACTAGAGCATAATATAAGAGAAAATAAAAAGATGATGAGAAAATAGAAATTTGAAATTGAAAAAATTAGAACAAACCATTAAAATGGTTACACTCATAAATTTGCAAATGCTCTCAAAATTCAATGTAAAACTCTTTTATTCTTTCACAAATTTTATGATGACAAGAATGTCATCATGGTTTTATAAAAGTATTTTAGCATTTAGGTTTAAGGTTACAAATTTATAGTAATGCTTTTCTATTTTCTAATTATTTTTTTAGTTTTTCATTGGTATTGTTTATGTGACATGACTTATGTTCTCAAGTAATGTCAACATTTTAATAAATAACTAAGCATGGTTCACAACAAATGAAAGGGGTCTCCTAGCGATTAGGTGATTAGATATTATAAATAGGTTTTTGACGAGTAATGGGTTTCTTCCAAATATGATGCTTCAATATTAGGTTACTCGTAATTCAAGAACAAACTACCACCAAAAGTGGGAAGGAGTGAGTCACCATTATATTACTGTGGACAATGGAGAATCTATGAGAGGAATAGGAAAGAGGGAAAAGCGGGCCACTAAGTTTTAAATATGATTTTCGTTATCATGTAGGTGTGGGTTGATTTTACGGTGCTTTTAGTGAGTTTTTTAGATGCCTTTCAACAACTAGAAAGGAAAATTAGTGCTAGAGAGTAAATCTGGTTTGCCAGCTCATTAAACTATGTGTTCTAGCTATCAAAATAAAATGAAAAGAAACCCTAGAGTGAGAAGATGTGACGTACTTGTATGAAGAGTTAAGAAGCATTAAACCTCCCATAATACTTCAAAGTGTTAGAGATTCCCTACAAAAACACTTGGAAACCATCTACAAGCCAAATGCAATGTCTACTTTACTAAATCAACCATACAAATAAAATAAAAAATATTATAAGGTACAAAAGATGAAGGTTGTTCTTAGTTATTAGGCATCTTTGTGGTTGTTTTTCTGGTAACGTCCTTTGATGTGTGGTTGAAGATGACCCAAGGAAACAATTGGCATAAAATAAAAGAAAATCCCAGATTAGAGACAACTAACCCAACAATACTTGGAAGGCAAGCAAATGTAGAATGTATACCTATGAGGGGAAGCCTCTTTTTGGTCGTGATTTGGAGCATACAATTGACCAAAACAACCCAATAGCATAAAAATGAGATTGCATATTTTTGGGTTGTAAATTTGACTAGGTTTTAGTGCTTTCGACAATTTGAAGAGAGACTTATAGGATGATGAAATCAAGGGTATTTATAGGAAAGTGAAGGATATAGGGGCGTTAAGGAAATAATAGGATAACCATTTGGGAAGATCCTCCATTCATAAACACTTCTTTGCATCCTTGAATAAATAAACATATTTTTACAAAGAATCCATGATTTTTTTTATACCAAAAATGGGGGTGGTAAACCTTCTAGATATGAATTGTTTTGGAGTTAGCAACTCCAACACAATCCATATTGAGAAAATCTACCACAATTATGGCTAAATATGAAAATATATATGCTAAACAAATGAGGTTTACAGGGCTCGTGCTAATGATCCATGCATTAGCGGCAATGATCAGGGAGGAAGAGAGGGCTACCAAATTTGATCAAGTAATATTTTGTGTACACTATGAAAGGAATCCAACACTATTGGGGACCTCCAAAAGACATCTCCAATTGTCCAAAGGATCACCTTTAACAACAAATGTTCAGGTTGATCAAACTAGAAAGAGAATGCCTAAGTGAAGAGCCCAAAAAATCCTAGCATAGGAAAATAATGATCCTATATAGAGGGGATAATAAGGGAATCACCTCACTCATGTACAAGACATTGAAAATGGGGAAATCACACTCATACATCTAGAACTAAGTAAAGTAATACACAAGAATAACATAATCGACACATGAACCATTGCATAAATGGGGAGGCTTATGCCATCCATGGTTGTTGGGTGTGCTCCCATAGGGAGCATGTTCATTCCCAATAAAAAGAATTTCCTATTTGTTTTAGGGAGAAATCAAGGAGAGTTTCTCCTTGAGGGCTCTCGCAACACTATTGGGAGGTTAAAAATGCTTCTCAACACATTTAAGTGGGAAAATTAGGCCTCCTTTCTTGCTTGTGGAAGCCAAGAAAAGGTTCCAAAATCTTGGATTAAGTATGCCTATAATTTACACTCATTCTATTTCTCATTTCATTCTTCTTTGTTATGGTTTTGAGTGGGTCTTTGTTAGTTGTTGAGGAGTAGATTCATTAGAGCATGGAAGGGGAGTTGAAGGCTACCATTTAAGAGATCTTGGAAGGGAATTCAAAGCTATTCAACCACCATTGGAGAGTTGAAGAGGTATGATCTAAATCCCTCTCTTGTTTGTTTTTAATTGTATTTTTCTTGGTGTTGTAAACTAGTATATTCACTTTGTTGAACGTTTGAATGTTATATTATCCTACTCTTTCCTATTTCTCCTTGTCCATAATTAGATTGAAAATAGAAATTTATTCTCACCATTCAAAAAACATGATGGGTATGCCAATTTCATATATCCTTTTGGTTCCATTTTTTGTTATGGTGGTTGTTTTGGGACATTAAAATTCCAATAATGATGAGGAAGAACTATAAGTAAGAATCATGTACAATGCACACAAGGAACAAGTGAAAAGAGATGATGATAATGAAAATGATGGTGATGATAAACAAAAGGCCAAAGAGAGCTCAACACCCTTGTGAAGGTATGTGAACAATATTTGGGAGAAAAAGGGAGTGGAACCACAAAATTTATATGCTCCCTAATGCATAAGATATTGTGGCTCCCATCGGAACAAATTTGTCACAACAAATATTATAAAATATAAAAATATTTATCGTGAGGGTTAATTTCTTTTAGATCTAAAATTAATTAATTAATTTTTTTATGCTTAAATATATGAAATAGGTGAAATGAAAAAAATAGAGAATAGAAAAATACTCACACACCATCCACAAATAAACACAATATTTACCCTGGGAAACTTGTACAAGATAACACCCAATAGAATGTGAGGCCACTTTGCGTTGTTTTCTCTAGTATGGAAATATGCAAATACAAAGAAAGGTACACTCTTTGTGGAGTTACCTAAGACCTATGGCCTATAAGGTTGCTATAAAATTCCATCCCCCTTTGTTTCATTCTCTAACTTCCCACTCCTAGATGCTCTTTTTAACTATGTAACAAATACAATGACATAAAATGAAACCTAGTCTCCTCCTAGTGGTTTAGTATTTAACATTGTCTAATAGCCATCTAGGGGTATGTTTTTCACTTCGTCATCCCTCAATCAAAGTTAGGTTTTCCAACTTTCTAGAATATTCTTGAAAGTCAACACATGGCTAGCCACTATGTGGGATAATGATGGGTTAATGTGGCATCCTCTTGTACCATGGTGGTCAACAAAGTAGGTCGCCTTCTAGGAGGCATAAATTTTGCATACAGACTCTGATTCATGTAATCTTTGCACCATGTTGACAGTGTTGGACCACCAACATGTCAGGGGATCTCCTTGGTAAGAAGTCCCAACTAGACCTCAGAACGTTTGGTGTAAGAGTCCCAACAATGGGTCGTACGGTATTGCCTTGACCGCAATGGTGTGTAGAGGCAAGTAAGATGTCCTTGTTGGTATCAAGGGTGTGACATATACAGTAAGTCAAGGAAGGTGCATGATTGGTTCTCACACACGGGGGGTGAGATGAGTGCACCCCTTGGAAACCTGTGAAAGCACAGAGTTAAGAAGGGAAAACACAAGCAAAGATGCATCACAAACTGGAAAGCAAGTGAGCTCGAAATCCAAAGTGATGGTTAAACCAACAACACATTTCGGTAAGATTCATACATACATATATAGAACATAGCTATGCATGTATGTGTAAGAAAACATATACATATATCATTTAGAGTAAACAAGATAGCTGAAATACAATATGACATATGCATGAAACTTGTTGGCTTTGCTATATTAAGAAGTGAAAGTTCCAATCATGCAATACAACCATGACCAACCACTAGTTCTGATAGCGGAACATTACAGTCACTGCCACTTGCTCCTCCAAAGAGATATACTAGCTCTGCACAGTGGAGAAGTCAAGGCTAGTTACAATACTCTCCAAGCTTTCTCTAAGATACTCCTATCAGAAGCTTAGCTGACCAAAATCCTCTACAATGAGTTATGAGGTACCAAATATAGCAAAGGGTGGGGTGACCCTTGACATTCCCCTTTGTGATTGTTCGTCTACCCTCATGACTCTTCAACTACTCTATGAGTGTTCCATTCAACTATCGACACTTGAGTTTCCACTTGACAAGATGTTACATATAATTTTCACATGTACCCATGTGACAAAAAATAAGCTTGAGCAAGTCATGCAAGACATCACTAACACTTAGACAGTTGTGGTAAGACTGACTCTTTGACATCCTTGCGATGATCAACGGTGGTGAACTGATGCCAAGCTTGGTTGTTCGTGATGGTGTCTGTGCGCTTAATGGTGACATCTTGCTGAAAGCGAACTCTTGCCTCCGTTGCATCCAAGCACACTAATATGGCTCCTCTATCCAACTCATCTGATAACATGTGCATCGTTGTCTTGATTGTAGTTGGATTAGAAACACACTGATGCATAGTGTCTATGCTAATATCCAAGTGTGTGTTGGTGACCATGCACATCAACTTGTCAGAGTACATGTTCAGCTCCAGTTAGACTTGCTTCTTGTCTTTGCCTTGATGAGTGTGCCAAATGGGTGGGATCGCATGCGTGCGTACAATGAAATGCATGCTATAGAATTCCTTTGTATGTGATGAACAACACTGCTTACCTTGTCTGCTGCTGGGATGGATCTATAACTTGTATAGGCATAGTTTCATTTGACTACGCATGTTGCGCCCCCTATTGTAGCTGTTCCTGGTGCAACTCATTCTATCATCTATGAAACTCCTGTTCTTCCTTGAGTTTCCACTGTAGCACATGAAAATCCTTCTCTGTTTCTCTCTCTGCCTTCACACGATCTTCGTGTTTCGTTGTCACCTCATAGCTTCAATCTCCGAAGCTTCTTTCGTCATCTGTGGATCTGGTTTGAACTTGCAGCTTTTCTCTGCCTCTATGTTGTAGAAAACCTTCCTCTTGCATTTGCCGCATGCAGGTGTGCTGGCTTCTCTTGTTGCTAATGGTGTTGCTCGCTATGATGTTGCTGCCATTTCACCTTCATGTCCTTGTCTATGAAAAACGGGATGCCTTCATAGATAAGCAACCTCATAGATGCTTACTTAGCTACAACCCCAATTGCACTCTCAATGATGTCCTTTGACTCTGCTCCCCTGAAGGCCATTATTCTTGTGCTACTGAGAGACAAATGAATACCCGTTATGCATGGAGACATAGAAACACTCATTGCAAGCAATCTGTCAATTGAAAACCAAAACAAACTGGAGGACTGACATGCAACATACTTGTGTGACTGTCTGTGATGATTGAATAATTTTCACCGGGAGGTTGGGAGACTGACTGCCAAGACTACAGATGACACAGTTCATGCTACCGAGAGGCTCACTAACTCCTGGAACTACGCAATGGATAGTCCAGCCTAGCCTGCTGAGGAATAAAATTGTGTAATGCATAATTTTAGTCAGTAATGACATGCAAACTGCAAACTGCATTGCACAATTTCTGGGGCCAGCAGGACACTACCTCTAAGAATTGTGCAATGCAAGCCTAGAGGTTAGTATTGGGCCAAAATTGCACAATTTTTCTGGAGGGAAGGCAGAGCCTTTGCTTCTGGAGATGCGCAGTGCTAGTTGGGCAAGGCATAGTCCAGGCCAAAGCTGCCTAAACCGGCCAACGGGTGACTGAAAACATGAGAAGTTTGAATGCATGATGTGATAAGTGAAAACAAAAGTGAATGAGTATGCATGCAAATAGTAAGTGAAGGACTTAAAAATGGGAAATCATGCATGTGTGTGAAGCGAGTCACCACAATGGCAATTGTCAGTGCAAAACAGTGTCATGCATCCGATAATAATGAGATGCAAATGAAGATTGAAACAATTCTTCTATAAGATAACATACATTGAAATGCCAGGAAATTCTCATTGAAATCAAGCAAAAATAAATCACACAAAGAGAAACACAAAAAACTACAACAATTTAGCAAAAGACATGCAATGCAGGCTTACACTGAAATAGTTGAGCTTAATGTGTTGATGATGCCTAGATGCGAAGTGGGATGTGAGAGCTGCAAGATCGATGTGAGGAATGAGCTCTGCAGCATCCATAAAATGAGTTTTGATAAAATCGAGTTAATGACGTGCATGCCACAGATATAGGAAAAGTGACACTTGGCAAGAGGTTTCTAAAGTGATCCATGCATGTTGTTAGCACCTATATCTGCCTGAGGCTGAAGGAAGGCAAAATTCAAGGTAACCACCAATCACGCTCAATCTGGTAGCTAGCCCTACAAGAAGAGGAGAGGGCTCTCTTCATATCACACTTAGTGAATAAACAAAATGATATGGTTTGAGATGACTTAAAGTGAATATTGATTTTAGGCTAGTAAATAAATATGGATACAAGAAGCAAATTTTATAAATGACTGAGTTTCTGGGATGTATGGGACCAACGAACAACAATGAGCGAAGAATTTAATATGAAGGCACAGATTACTTCGTGATGCAAGATAGGCGGAAAGTCTAGCAATTTAATTTGAAATAATGCGAAATGGAAATATTGTTTAGGAGGGTGAAAAGGGCATGAACAACATGAATCCTTTTCAACAGAAGAAGAACATAGAACATGAAATTTTCCCATAGGCAGAGTAATAAACATGAATTCTACCTTATCTTACTTAGATAATTTCACTGAAATGAATATGAATGAACTGTGAAACATAATGAAATACATATGAAACATAAAGAGAACACATTTGCTACACTCATGCCACAAGAATCTCATGAAACAAAGCCACTGCCTTTCATTAATCCTCTGTCAAAATATACAATGAAGAACTGAGTTTCTCTCCCACAGTCTCCTAGAAATTACAAGCAACCAACTCTTTGCAAATGGTTTGCATACAATAAATAGTCTATGCCATGAGGAAATAGAACGACCAAGAGTTGGGGAGTTTTTCGAATCATTGCAAAGTGGAAGTGGAAAGCCAACCATTAGTTACAGGTGCAGCGTTACAAAAATGACAAATGGCTTGGGTGACTTCTCGCCTTCCTTTGCCACTTGGATAGAAGCCAACCTTTAGTGGAAATAATTTAAATTTTGCCTTAGGTTCTAAAAAAGTGTAGCGTAAATGAGTGGGCCCACTTGGAGAACGTCGCGAATCGAAATGTCGCGAAGTGGAAGTGATTTTGGCCTTTTTCTCTATATGCGTCGCGCCACTTTGGAGTCTATTTTGAGGTACTTACAAGAGTCCTAATTGTGTCTAAGTGTGCTTTTTGGAAATACTGGCCTGTTTAAATTCCAACCCAAGTGGAATTTCTGATTTTGGTGCTCATTTTCCCCTCCAAAAATTCATTCTCCGAAGACTGTTTCCTATGTGTCAAAGTAGGGGCAGAGAGGTCATTTTTTGAGTGTTTTTGACCTCCTAGGGACTCAAATCGTGCCCAAATTTCTTGTCCATGCACCAACAAGCATGATTTTTATGTCGAATACAAAAATGCAAGCCATTTGTGATTTGGAGCCCCCAATCCTAATTTTCGTGCCAGTGGCATGACACACAGGGAGAAAAACCCTGTTTTGTGCCCAAAAGTTGTCAAATGACCAAAACTGGCCCAAAAATGCTCCAAATTTCTTGGCCATGCACCAAAAATCATGATTTTGCATGCTAAATCAAAAAATGCAAACCATTCTTGATTTGGAGCTCCCAACCCTAAGCGTTGCGCCAGGGCACAGCACATACAGCCTGTGCGTAGGGCTTTGTGCAGGAGAGGTTTGGAGGCCTTCCCGGTGTCCAAATTGGCTGAAGGATAGCTCGTTGGAAAGGGATTTGAGTCTAAATTCTAACCCAAGAATAATGTTTTAATTTGGAGTTAATTTTCCCTATCAAAAATCAAATCTCCCAAGACTGGTCAAAATGTGCCCAGTGAGGCTTCCTCAAGGAAGAGTTCTGTTGCAGTCAACTTTGGAAGGTGTTCCTCAACTCCAAATTGAGCTCATGATAGCTCATTGGAAATATTGTTGTGTCTAGTTATCAGTTTACTCATCAGGCAAATCATTGGGCTAACCAAGCTAGGAGAAAACTTGATTTTCCCAAGGTCACTTTAGAGGTGCATCAATTCTCTTAAGGCAATTGTATTTTTGACATTTCCCTAAAACCATGATACTCGTGTAAAACGTGAAGGATTTGTTTTTACCTTGGTCTATTGTGGACAAAAACCTCTCTCGGTTTTCAAAATTTCATCTTTTCTTGCTCCGAAACATCATTTGAGTGAATTATTAAACCTTCCTCTACCCTGCAAGTATCATTGAAGCACTTTGAGAACAAGAATTTGCAAACCCTAGACCTAATGACTGAGATGAGTCTTGTCCATTAAAAGATTAAACATTGACTGTCATGGATTTTAATAATTTTGCTGAAAAGACCTAAGCCAACAAGTACAAGACATGAGGGAAATGAACTGACAAGACCCTTCCGTCAGATTATGGCATGGCTCTAACGGAATGCAGCTGAGTGAATCGAGAGAGACACCTAAAAATGAGATGCAGAAAGAGTTTTGATCTCTGATGAAGGACTGGCAAGACCAACTCTAACATTGGCTCTAATGGGGGATGGTAGCTCCAGCTCCTTGGAGGTGCCAAGAACTGCAAATCTTTGGGTGAGTAGACAGTGCCTTCATCCATTGGGCTATGGAGTCATTATTTCGAGAAA
>APFE031347449.1:0-19254 GCA_000404065.3 Pinus taeda
ACTGCGTAATCCCCCATACTTAAATTCAAAAAGAGTCAAGGGATCTCTAACTTGAATGGTTCATGAGGCACAATACTTGCTAAGGTTTTGCAAATGGGGTAGCAGGCTAAGTGGGCTTGGTTGTCGAAAAACTCCACAGTTAAGCGCGCTTGAGCCAGAGGAGTTCTGGGATGGGTGACCTCCTGGGAAGTCCTGGTTACCGGGTGCAAGCCTCGAAAGTGATGATTGATGCTATGTGATTCGTTCTCCACATTTCACTAGTTTCAATCCCACTTCTTCACCCCTGTGAGCATCACCTGATGCAATGAGTGCTAAGTGAACTATTCAAAAATCATGGGAAATTAGTCAGTTATGACTACCTCTCATGGAAATGGTCATACGTGAATGACTTACTTAACGCAGTTGAATCCCAAAAATGATATCAAAGAATATTGTCAAAACTTAACAAGGAAGGAAAAATCATATTGGAACCTAAAGCAGTCATGGAAATAAGAACCCAAAAACTATGAAATCAATAAATTTCATAGTATCTCATCAAGTGGAAGAACTTAACCACTAAATACTCTACATGGGAGGATGAGGATTTTATATAGAAGCATCCAAAACTACTCAAGCATTGAGGAAAACACTTTTTTGAAGGAGAGGGGCATGTTAGGTCCCTAGTGTAGCCCCATGTTGTTATTAGTGCAACCCCCTTATTGTATCGGTGTGCCCATGTAGTCCCCATATTGTTATTATTGTGTCCCATAGACACCCACTATTGTTGTTTTTGTGCCCTTACATTATTATTGTTATGTCGGCTCTGATTATATTGTGACCCCTTAGAATCCTATATATAGAAAGGAGATCTTGTCATTTGTATCATTGAATAATTGTTCATTTGTGTAATGTAAAGGAGGTTTCCCCTTCGAAGAGGCTTATTTTGAAGTCGTTGATCTATCTCTTCTTCTATTTTGTGAGTTGGTTACATAACATTATGATGATTGAAACTCACCCGAGTACACCATACACTCATTTGGTCATCATACCCACATCATTCTCTCAAATCCTATCAGGCCCCCAAAATTTAAATATGATTTCTTTTCAGATGGAGTGCTAATAAAGCAATAGGTTTAATTACGTCATCACAGATTTTGAATAAGTTTCAAATCTCTCCAAGAGGCCGCCATTTTGATTATTACTGATCACAGACAAATGAATTGGTTCGTTGTGCAGGAGGTTTGAATAATTGGTCGCACATTGAAGGAACATAGCAAAGAGTTACATAAATTGTGTTGTGCCATCGCTACACAGAGTGTCCCTGAAGCTACCAGAGCTCGCGCAGATCAGTCTCAGCGTTGTGTGAGGTAGGATTCAGTTGCCCTATTTGTGAATTTTTTTTCTCAACAACCCCATTAAGCACACTATAGGTCTTGTTTTTCTCTCTTTGAAAAAATTTGATACGCATACCTTGCCTATCAATCACACGCACAGTCAGTTTATAATTTAACGTCGTGTCTTGTTGATGAGGAAATGTCACCATTACAAAATCCTGGGTGATCAAGGTAAATTGTAAAGGGAAATAAAGTGTATGCCTGCTCACTTTCGACATTTTAAGCCTGCTCTGTCACCACTGTTTCATACACTTGTTTTTTCAAGTCTACACTGTCACACTTGTCGAGTATTTCACTCTCTGATTTGTCACATAACATCTCATAAAGTTTGAGTCAAGCCTGCCAGGTATTAGGGTTAATGGCTCCCACTACCAGCAGAAAGGTGGGGGATATAGTACGTGTTGAATCCCAACACCTTAAACCTCATAAATTCATCAAAAACCCCTTTTATTATTTAAAATTTTGGAAAGGATGGAAACCAAAGTTCAAATGCAGAAAAATAATCATATGTCCAGTATCTTGCATTTCTCCCTCATAAAAAATTTGGTCAAGTTTGCAGTTGATAAGAGGAATATTTAGTGGTCTGACTTCTTGTATTGCATTGGTTTACTACCACAGATAGAATCTTCATCAATAAATATTTGTGAGGAGGAAGAAGTTCATGAAATACAAGAGAAGAAGGTGACTAAATCAGTTAAATAGGCCAAGATAGTTGAATAACAATATGAGAAACCCAGCAAAAGGTTCAAAGATAAACTTGGCAAATAGGGTAAGAAGCAGGTTTCAAAAGGCAAAGAGAAAAATTTAGAAACCAAGGTTGAGGTGGCATCATCTTATACCACTAATTTCAGGTCAAGGTAGACAAGACAGTTACGAATGAAGAGTTCGTGATGAGAGATAGGACTGGGTCAAGCACAAAGAAGAATGTGTAGGGGTCATACACTCATGTAGTTGTTGAAATTTCCGAGGATAGAAATGAAGAAAAACAAGAAGACAACAAATAAGAGGAAGTGAAGCAATATGAACCAATCTAGTTTGAACAAGGAGAAGACACAATGAAATATGAACAAGACACCATACAATATGAGGAAGAAGACCCTAAGATGGTCAAGATTAAGGAAGCCCTTTCAAAATATCAGATGAAAATATTATTCCTGAAGAGGAAAAACAAAGATCGAAGGAAGCAGCTCAACCAACAACTGAAAAGGTAGAGTCATCTTCTAAAATTGTTACTAAGAGGAAATTTAAACATGTCACATTTGTTGAAGGGGCCAAGGAAATTGCAGTGGAGTCCATTGGACCCTCAACTAGAGCATCCATGTCAAAACTCAATTATGTACAACAGATGAAAAAGGTGGCTCAAGCACCTAGAAAGCCACATTTTGATTAGTGGAAAGAATATCAAAGATTCCTAGAAGAGCTCAAAGAGAGTCAGGAGCAGGTTAAGAGTTTCATGTAAGAGAATCAGAATTACAAGAGATCTATGCAGTATATTATTGAGAACTATGACAAAGGGGTTTGTGAGGCATCCAAAGCCCTTGATAGAGGTAAAAATTTTGTGAAATGGTCTATTCCTGTAAGAACATAATGTAAAAACCTATATGTCAGGAATCTAGTATTGAATGCAAAGATGAGGAGCATGAAAAAGAGTTTGGACAAGGCATTGGGATTGGTTAATAAGTAGGAGGAGGTAGCCAAAGCACCTTCACTTGGAAGAGTGCTAACCCTGAGGTCTAAGGATATGACTGAAGCAAAACCTATCCTATCACTACCCACTGAGAAAATTGACCTCAAACCTCAATCTTCAAACACCAAAGCTTCCACCAGCAAGACCTCAAGGAAAAGGATGAGGAGGTAAAGGGTCCTTGACTAAAGTATGAAATTATTGTTTTTATTTCAAAATTCAAGTTGCAGTTGTTGTTTGGTCGGTGTAATGGTGTGGTTCTAATTTTTGGAGCGACCTATACTAGTATGATGGTATTTTTTTAATAATGGAAGGCATTTAAAAGAGTTTTGAAAAATGCGCTACGCAGTCATTGCATAGTTGTTGCGTAGACCCTGCCTATACACTTGCATGCATATTGGGAGGAAGCCACTTGTTAGGGTTTGAAGCTATGAACATGGAGCAGATGTGGTAGCCAAATCAGATCTTCAGTAGCCAGCCACGTGTCAATTTTGAAAGGAAAAATCTCCCACACAGTAGATGCCCAGTCACTACACAGTTGCTGCTCAGACAACATCCAGTTGTCCCTACTTTTACTATTTGATTTGGTTCATGAAGATATGGTCTTTGAAGATAAACTTGTTTTACATACTCAATTTTTTTTTAATTTAGATTAAGTCATTAGTGCTTTATGTTTCTTTTTTTTATCATATGAGGAAAAGGACTTAAAATGTAAAAAAGCTTTCCTCTTTTTAAATATTGATTCAATCCATTGTTGGATGAGTGCTGCAGTGAATCTAGACACTTATCATATTTTTTTATGGTCTATTTAAGCTAGTTAATACACATGCAATAGGTTGTTGTTGGTTTCAAGATTGCTTCTGAGCTATTGTAGTCATAGGTTGTGATGTGTATTGATGAGTATGTTTTGATGCTGAAGAGATTCCAGTTATATTGCAGATATTATTGTGGTATGAATGCTTCAAAAGTGTTATTCTTTAATTTATGTGTAATCTCCTTTATGTTGTCTTCTTAATCTTCTTTAAAGGTGTATGGAATAGCTATGCTTGAATTCATTTCACACGCTCTTGTCTAGATGCACCAAAATATTTTAGTTGCAAATGGAATTTGTATACCTTTGAATGCTTTGCATTTCTCCTCTTGATATTCATTTATCCAGGTTGCAGTAATGAAATGTCATTTCTTTCTCCTTTGTAGATGAGTGCCTTGATGTTCCTATTCTACTATACTACAAATTGTTTTCTCATTTTGAAGTTGTACTAGTCAAGCCTCTATATATAAAACTGGTTAGGAAATGCATAGGCATGATGGACCAGGGAGGTCATGATCACATGCATTAATTTTCCTAGAATCCTCTACCACTCCCAAATCAAAATATTAAACACTTTCCAGTTTTCGTCTCTGCTGAAGTTTGTTTTTCAAAGTTTTTATCTCTAATTTTGCTTAGTGAGTGAGCCCCCTCAGGTTGAGGAAGACCATTCTATCAACCAAAAGAGGTATGGGATTACCTCTATGATCATTTTCCTTTAGCCTAAAAGGAAATCATGGAGTGCTAACACTTTCGATTTTCTAGAAAAGTTTTGGCCTCCAACTAAATTTGTTGATTCGGTGATATCTGTTTATGTTCAACTTTTTCAACGTCTAATTTTAGAAGAGAATATTCATCAAATATTACATCTCTGCTAAATACTATCTTCCGCAAAGAAGGATCCCACAACATGTATCCTTTCACCTCATAGTCATACCCAACAAATACATCACATTTCGCTTTTCATTCTAATTTTGAATATTGATTCTTTGGAATAAAAGCACGGGAATCACATCCAAAAATTCTTAATTATGAATAATCACAAGACTGACCCAACCAAACTTCTTCATAAATTTTACAATTAATGGCAACTAAAGGTGATCTATTAACTAAATAACAAGCAGTAGATATTTCTTCTACCCACAAATCCTTTTGCAGGTTAGCATTGTTGATCATGCTTCTGACTCATTCCATAAGAGTCTGATTTATATGTTCAATAAAGCCATTTTGTTGAGGAGTATAAACAACAATTTTATGTCTAATAATCCCGTCATCCTTACAATATTGTTCAAATTCTAGGGAATTAAATTCACCTCCATTGTCAGTTCTTAAACATTTAATTGGTTTGCCTGTTTTATTTTCCACCATAACTTTAAATTGCTTAAAAACATTAAATACATCAGATTTTATTTTCAACATATAGACCTAGACTTTCCTAGAGAAATCATCAATAAATCTTAATAAGTATAATGGACCTCCATAAGATACAGTAGGAGATGGTCGCCAAAGATTAGAAGGAATATAGTCCAAAATTTCTTTACTATTATGACTTCTAGTTTTAAATTTATGTTTACAATTTTTTCCATACACATAATGTTTACAAAAATCCAACCTCAAGGATATCAAATCAGGAAGCAACTTGTGATTCATCAATACCTGTAGACCCTTCTCTCTCATGTGAACTAGACATTGAAACATAGGCGATTACCTTCTTCTGCCTTCTCAGATACAGTCACTCCCACATTAACCCGAGTACTTCATTTGATTTTGTAAAGTTTTATGATCTCTACCTTCATAACAACCAGAGTGCCTT
This sequence comes from Pinus taeda, assembly GCA_000404065.3. NCBI lineage: Eukaryota > Viridiplantae > Streptophyta > Pinopsida > Pinales > Pinaceae > Pinus > Pinus taeda. The sequence continues at coordinate 5,679 of APFE031347449.1, forward strand.
TTGAAGCTTTTAGCACTCAATTTTTGACCTGTAGACTTATAACCTTCTGAGTCCAACACTCCCAAAGAAATCAATTTTTTCGTCAACTCAATTACATGTTTAACATTAATTAATGTTCTAATTGTATCATTATACATTTTAATTTTGATATTTCCCATCCCAACATTCTAACAATATAAATTATTACCCATAAACAAAGAACTACCATTCATAGCTTCATATGAAGTAAACCAATTTCTATGCGGACTCATGTGATGAGAAGCACCATAATCTAACATCCAATTTTCATAATTCTAAGAGAAATTACAAACATGTAAAGCTTAATCTACCTTATCCAATTCAACAAATAAAACTTCATTAATCATACCTAACTTAACATTATTTGCTTCCTTCTTTGGGTTTTCAACGAACTCCTTCCTTTTCCAACAGTCTTTCTTGAGGTGTCCAATTTTGTTGCAATACTAGTATTTGGATTTACACTTTTTTCCCTATGATTTTTATCTGGAATAAATCCTTGCTTTCTCCCCTCTTTCCTTTGAATGGCCTCTAGCTACCATGACTTTTGGTGTGGAAGTTTCGATGTTGGACTTCCTCCATTCTTCTTCAGATAACAGAGCTCCCACAATTGTATCAAATTCCAAAGATTCAGTTGTGCTAAAACTGACAGAAGTTACAAAGTGGTCCTAGGACTCAGGCAGAGAATGCAAAAAACATGACAACTTTGCCTTCTTCCTGGAATTTGACTTCCATATATGACACTTGGAAAATAAATGTATTAAAAATATGTAAATGTTCTGCAATTTTTGGACCCTCCTTCATCCGAAGACTATATAATTGTTTTTTTAGATAAATTTTGTTGGTCAAAGATTTGGTCATATACAATGTTTCTAGTTTTCCCCATAAACTTGATGTTGAGGTTTCTTCAATAATGTTGAAGAGAAATTCATCTGCCAGACGTAACTTGATGGTACTGAGAGCTCAGGCAACCAAGTCCTCCCAATCCAAATATTTCATGCTAACAGGTTTCTTCTTCGCCCCATCTAAAGCTTTGTGCAACCCTTGTTACACCAGAAAATCCCTAACTTTTAGTTTCCATAATGCAAAATTGTTCTTTCCTATGAACTTCTCCACCTTGAATTTAGCATTCTTCATTTTTTCCATTTATTCCTACAAATCCTCGTACTAAGGTTTCCTTCTTTCAGCTAGGGTTTCTTAAAAAAAATTGGTTTCTTACAAAAAACATTAATTATGTTCCCTCTCTTTCTTTTAATAAATTTCCAATTTTTTTCAGTCACGTTCAAGATTCTTCATACAATTATTTAAACACTACCCCGTTTTTTCTTTCAACAAAAAAAATTCTGAGATTGTTGAGGAAAAAATTCCAGATTTTTCTCAAAACTTCAAACCCTATCCATTTTTTTTTCAAAAAAAAATCTGCTAATTAAAAATTAATTTAACCAGTGACTGGATTTGAATTGTTGCCACCAAAGAAAAATATTCTTCGCTGCATCTTTCTCCCCCTTAGTAGCTCGCTTTCTTCCTCCATATAGGCTCTTCTAGACAAGCGACTCTAGCAGTCCAGACAAAATCTTCAACCGTAAATCTTCTCTTCGAGTAGGTAAAGTTTCTTCTTGGCTCTAGCTTGGCTCTTAAAAAAAAATTATGGTCAGTTTCTTCATGGCTGAGACTTCAAACAAACAGAGATCACCGCTTCTACAAATCTTCCTTTCTCGGCGATACGCTGTGTCTCTCTCCTGTCCCGTTTTTCCAGAATCTCTTCGTGGCTTTGACAGACTTAGTGGCTTGGTGTGGATCACTATTCGAGCATCTTTGGCCTTGTGATAAAAATGAGTTATTCTTTTTATCTCTGGTGTAGTGTTCTAAAAAAAAAATCGAACTGACACTCAAAAAAAAATTTCCACAACGGCCTCCCTCGATTGATGGCTTCGGACAGGCTCCTCCAATGGGTCTGTGTTCATACAAATGAGGACAACCCAACTTTATATGACTTTGTCTCTTGACTTGACTGCGGCAGTTGCTTTGACCTACGACTCTACTACACTTCCTTTGTTGCAGTTTTGTCAAGGTTCTCAATGTCCTCCAACAATTTTTCATGGCCCTCCCAACATCATGGCTCTTATACCACTTGTTGGTATAGGGAGAGTCATTAATCATTCAAACAAACAAGTAAGAAATGCATAAATTTGAGAAACTAAATCACACACATTAACACAAGAAATTTACGTGGTAATTAACCCTGATAGTGTGTTAAGGTAACCTCTACGAGGCAAGGGATTGAAAGTATTATTGATCTAAGATGATTCTCCTTTTGGTTACAAGCCTCTCAGGCAATCCCAACTGATATGGGCTACTTTGATACATAACTACTTCCCATTATAAAACTGACTGAATGGTACAAAAACTAAATTTACCCACAATTACATTATTTACATAATTGTTGTCATTATTTCAAAAATCTCCACCTTGACAACAATTTTCCTAATCCCTTGCCCATGTACATTCATCATCTCTTCTGCAAGCTAAGAGAGGCCAAACATCATCGTAGTTTCTCTACTGTAACTGGCTTCGTGAATATGTCTGCACGATTCTCCTATGTATGGACCTTCTTGAGAGATACTTTGTTGCCATCTATCACACATCTCACAAAATGATACCTTACATCAATCTGCTTGTTCTTGCTATGATAAGCTATATTTGTAGCCAAATGAATAACACTCTGACTGTCACAAAACAAATTCACTTTCTCCTACGTCTTTCCAATCTCATCAAGTAGACCTTTTAACCAAATTGCTTCTTTACTAGCATCTGAAGCAGCTATATACTCTGCTTTGGGAGTGGACAAAGCAATTGTTTCTTGAAGTTTTGACATCCAGCTAATTACTCCACCTTCAAGAGTAAAGACATAACCCATAGTAGATCTCTTTTTATCCAAATCACCCGCATAATCAACATCCACATATCCGTAGACTGATCCTTCACTACCATTAAAGATGATGCAATGGTCACTTGTGCCTCTCAAATACCGAAGCACCCATTTCATTGCTTGCCAGTGTTCTTTTCCTGGATTTCCCATGAACCTGCTAAAAACTCCAACTTCATCTGAAATGTCAGGTCTTGTAGATACCATCGCATACATTAATTTCTTATTGCATTTGCATATGGTACACAAGAAATATAGTTATTTTCTTCATCTGTTCTAGGACTCAAAACCGAAGAAATCCTAAAATGGGAAGCTAATGGAACATTAATAGGTTTCACATTGTTCATACCCAACTTTTCAAGTACTCTTTCCACATACATCTGTTGTGATAGCCAAAGCTTTCCATTTTTTTTGTTCTAGAACTGGTTCTAGAACTTCAATAGTTTCTTTTGCATCTTCTTCACCTTTTTATTCAGAAGTCTCTCCTTCCTTTCGACTTTCTAGAAAAGGTTTAGCCTCCAACTAAATTTGATGATTCAACGATACCTGCTTTTGTTCAAATTTTTCAACATTTGATTTTAGAAGAGAAGATTCATCAAATGTTACATCTCTACTAATGACTATCTTTCACGAAGAAGGATCCCACACATGTATCCTATCACTGCATAGTCATACCCAACAAAGGCATAACAATTTTCTTTTGGGTCTAAATTTGAATGTTGATTCTTTGGAATAAGAGCATAGGAATCTGTTGTACTAAGTAACAACCCCCCCATTTATATGGAGTAATAGTTAATATTTGACATATAAATGGGGACCCTTTTAAATTTTTAGCCTTTGAAAATAAATGCTAACTCTACAAATTTCCTTAAAACCTTAGAATACATCCCATACTTAGAGATTTTATTGTAAATTGCATTTCGCAGTTTTCCATGTGAAAATTATAAACATCTCAAAGAAAATCCCGAAATGCAATATGCGATAAAGCCCCCACTACAATTTTCCAATCACAACACTTTTAAGAACACGCGATCTCACTTCACAATTCGCAAATTAATAAAGCATGCCATTGTGTCACCCCTTAAAAAATTGCAATATTGTGATTTTCACAATTGCATTTCGCATTATCTTCGAGAAAAGTTATATGGAACGTTCGAAAACTGCGATGTGGAAAATAAGGCATGAAGCATGGGAAGTTACTGAGTTTTAATGAAATATTAAGTGGTCTGACAGAGTAATTAATGTTTAGCAGCTCGAGGAGAGAAATTGATGTTTTCAAGTTATAGCTTGTTAACACAAAATTTGCATTCAAAATCTTCCCATGATTCAAAGTCATTTCAAAGAGCTCTCAACGTTAATTGTTCTCTATTGTGTGGGCTGATATATCTCTCTTTCGTTTCAGGCAAGCTTCCAAAGAGATGTCATTGCGGAAGGTAATGCAAAAGCAGAAGCAACAGAGTATTTAAAAGTCTGAGGTTTCAGAAATGTCACCCATATTTGTTGATGCAGTTTGCAGTGTCGATGGAGGAGAAATGGCATGGGAAGTCATCTACAACAGACTTGAAGATGAGCGGCCTAAAATTACTGTCACCAAGGCAACAGCGGACTCAATAAAAGCCTCCGGAGTTCAATTCAAAGATTTTTCTTGCTCCTTTCTTCACAGAATAGGAGCAAGAGCCAATATGCTTCCATACACTAATATGATTAGATGGGTGGTGCAAAATTTGTGTTGAAGGCAGACAATTTAGGAACTCAAAGATGGAGCTAATGGGATCATTCAAAGCTAAAGATTTGAAACAAATGTATTATCTTCCTGACCCTCAAGATATATATAACAAATCATTTATGGCCAAGTTTGCAAGCATAATGAAGAACCCTTCAAGATTATTCAGGGCTGGAGAGTCCTAGAGAATGGATTCAAATATGATAAGACGGGTATGTACCCCATTACTTCTATAGCAAATCCCCATAACTATGCAGCTTCTATGTTATGTATATTATATGGATTTCCTAATAATACCAAGTTCTCTATAGAATGGGTCCCTTTAATTGATTCTTGTGTCAATTCCCATATAATGAATTGTGCCACTATCCTATTTGATAACCTAGCTACTGCTATTTTCGAATATCATCAAAAGAGATCCACCTCCACAAAGAACCTTCCTCCATTTTCTTTGAGTGCCTATGTCATGGATGCCATCTATTTTTGTACTAAGTTTCCAATCATGGGTTGGAAATCGACTTTGCAAGGCCCCTACCCCATCCATCTCAGTCACAAATAGAAGAAGGAATCCCATTTAATGCCCCATTTTTACAAAATATGCCATGGTGTTATTTTACCATTACACCAATTGATTTTTGATAAGAAAGCCCCCAGATTTTCTAAATAATCTGCTACAGACCTTCTCGCAGTAGGAAAATATTTTTTTGAACAATGGTTCACATATATTAGAGTTTATGGTAGTACAACAAACCCGCATGTACTCCCTTTGTATGTGGCTAACATACTGTTAGCCACTGAAATAGTTCACGAAATTGTTGGAAGGGCTTGATAAACACCTTGAAAGATAGTAGAAAATCATTATGGCCACCCTTTCCCATCCGATGTGGTTCTTTCTTCATTGGCAAACTTCAACCATGTAAACAAAGAGTTACTAAACCTAGAGAGCCTCAGACTCCATACTCTGCCAAAGAGGCAATTCGACCCTGAAAAAGTAGCACAAAATGTTGATACAACACTAAAGCTAAAACCCTATGTCCATGAAGCTTAGGAATTCAAAGATATTTTACAATCAGTTGAAACATTCGAACAAGCATTCGATTGGGCAAGGGAAAATTTGAATCTTGATGACTTTGAAAGGTTTTAGGAATTTAGAAATCAGAGGCTCGAAACAATCCCATTGCATTTGTTAAGAGCTGATGACAAGCCTATGCCCAGTGTAACTATTAACAGCGAAGGCCCAAATTCTCCTATAGAATCTCAGGTGAACATAGCCCAAGATATAGGGAAGACACCAGAGACAGAGACTACAGTGGAATCCAACAGAAGGTCAGTCAAAAAACAAGTCATAAGTGACCTAACTAAAGAAACCGGTCCCAAAGGAAAAACATCGATTTGGAGCAGGAATGGGACCAATTTAATAAAAATATCCAAGATACTCCCAAGACAACAGATATCCCATAAACCACAAAATATCATACCCCACAACAAACTTAGAAAATTTCAAAGTCAAAGCCAATGAAATAGCAAGGGACAAATTTACAAAATATGGAAATCATCCCTACATTTCTGACATCTGAAATCATTCTAAAGGTTACAGAAATACCTCCTTTAGATGTATTCTATAGCCCACTACATAAGGTTATCGTAAGAAGACAGAGGAAAAGGAAGAGAGTAGAAACACCTGAAATACCACTGGGGAATGAACCAATGGATATGGTCTGGAGGGATATTCCTTCAAACCCAGCTGAAAATTTAACCAGGTTGTCGCAATTTACAAGGGCATATGCTACTGCCACCGTGGATAAAAACCATAGAGGTATCTATTTTGTTAAGGGAAAGGGAAGAAAGGATAGAGCAACTCGAGCAACAACTGGAAATTGAGAAAGCAAAGGTGAATAAGCAAGCCGCTAAACAAATATTCCATTTGTAGCAGAGTATGGAAGTCCTAAAGATAAGCCATGAAGCAGACATCTCTGCAAATAACATGCAAATCCAAGAATTGCAAGAGGTCATAGCGAAGTATAAAGATGTCCCTACTGTCGATGAATTCATCAAAGAAGCATTGGAGCTAAACTCCATTCTGTCAAAACAACAAGATCTATTATGCCATATAATGTCCTATATCACCCCTTATCTGATTACCAGTGACCAATTAACAGATAAGGTAATTGATCAAAGAACTGATTTTAATGATTTAAATAATAAGATCTTTGACTACATTGAATGGAAATAATTTGAAGAATGAAGAAGTGTTAATATGCTAGAAATAGAAGAAACACACAAAGATATATTGTTCACAGATTAGGATGCACAGATCAAGCAAGTAGAATTGGCAGTAGCAAGAGCAGCAGGAGTGGCTAAAAATATAATAAAAGCAATCAATCACACTTTGCACACCACCAACTTGATAAAAGAAGGTAACCCAAAGTCACTGCCAGATTTGAATGACTTGGATAAAAATTGGAAGGAAAAGGTAAAAAACCAAAGGGAGGTGATCACAAAATTATCAAACACTGACGGGGAGGCATATTGGAAATTCCTTGTCAAACCTCACAGCCAAATTATGATGTTGAATTGTTCTCTCAATTCAAAACTAATGATGTTGCCACCTCTCACAGACGCCATCTTCCCAGGACAGGTTAGGACGTAATTCAGGGCACCTCCTCAAGTGAAACCAATGGCCAATATATGTGACCTAAAGGAAAAGCTGGTAGACAACAAGATATCTTTATAACCTCTGGTCATCAAATCACTTTTATTTTTAGAGTTAGTTGCTAGTTAAGAGGAAGGTTGTTTGAAACCTCCTCAGTATATTTTGTACAATCTATTTTTGAACTTTAGTTAGAAAGTATTTATACCCTTCTCATGCATTTAGAGAAAGGTCCAAAATTTTATCAAAAACATATGCAAAGAATGCACTTATGTAAGTTTGTGAATGCCTTGATGAAATTATGGAACATGATCATTACTTTTGAATATCAAACTACTTTCCTTTGTTGATGCATTATTGTATGCTTGGAGAATAATTTGATTTGAGGAAAGGAGTTGATCTATGTCATTAGTCAAATGAGCAGAACCTCACACATATGGTGCTTTTATCTTCTATGATCAGTTCTGTTTTGTTAAATTAGTGATAACATTTCGTTTTCATGAATAATATATGGAGTATTTTCTTTCTGTTATGTGTTAATTTCACTATTGTATGATGCCCAGCTGAAAGTATTTATTTTCATATATGATCATTAAATATATACAATATAGTTTATACATTTCTTTGACTAACTATTTAGTCAAAGAAATTATCTTTACATGTTATCATCTCTGTTTAATTCGTGAATGATCTTTATTATGACATGTCAAACAAATATCTTTTTAGATCACATATCACACAGAATATATTGGGTTTATATTAGATTAAGTTAGCTAGAGATTTTCATGTTAGAATAGGTCATTTAGTTATCATTATTCTTATTGCAATCGCTTGATAACCACCCACTCTCATTTACAAACCCACTTTGGGAAACTGGTCCCATCATCCCCATTCGGAGCCACCACATCAAATGGAAAAGGAGATGCCTTTAAGGTCTGGACCAGGTGGTTATCCCCCCATGTTGGAGCAGAATAATTTTGAGGCCTCAACAAAATCATAACCAAAAATCCCTAAATGTGAATAATTTGAACTTCTTTGGGAATTTTACAATTAAGGGCAACTGACGGTGATATGTTAACTAAATAACAAGCATTAGATACTTCTTCTACCCAAAACCCGTTGTGTAGGTTAGCATTGTTGATCATTCTTCTGGATCTTTCCATAAGAATTTGATTCTTATGTTCAAAAACACCATTTTAATGAGTATAAACAACAATATTATATCTAAAAATCCCTTCATCCTTACAACATTGTTTAAATTCTAGGGAAGTAAATTCACAGCCATTGTCAGTTCTTAAACATTTAATTGATTTTCCTATTTTCTTTTCCATCGTAGCTTTAAATTGCTTAAAAACATTAAATACATCAAATTTTCTTTTCAACATATAGACCCAGAATTTCTTAGAGAAATCATCAATAAATGTTCAGAAGTATAATGCACCTCCATAATATACGGTAGGAGATGGTCCCCAAAGTTTAGAATGAATATAGTCCAAAATTTCTTTACTATTATGACTTCCAATTTCAAATTTTTGTTTACATTGTTTTCCATGCACACAATGTTTACAAAAATCCAACCTCAAGGATTTCAAATCAGGAAGCATCTTGCAATTCATCAGTACCTGAAGACCCTTCTCGTTCATGTGACCCAGTTGCTGAAACATAGATGAGTACCTTATTTTTCCTTCTTAGATACAATCGTTGCCTCAATGATCTGAGTACTTCCTTTGATTCTATAAATGTTTATGATCTTCTCTGCCTTCATAACAACCATAGCACCTTCTGAAACTTTCAGCACTCCATTTTGACCTGTAAACTTATAACCTTCTAAGTCCAACACTCCCAAGGAAATCAATTTTTTCCTCAACTCAAGTGCATGTCTAACATGAGTTAATGTTTTAATTTTATCATCATACATTTTAATTTTTATTTTTCCCATCCCAACAGTCTAACAAGATACATTATTACCCATAGACATAGAACTACCATTCACAGCATCATATGAAGTAAACAAATTTCTATGTGGACTCATATGATGAGAAGCACCAAGATCTAACAACCAATTTTCATAATTCTGAGAGACATTAAAAAAAGGTAAAGCTTCCTCTACCATACCTAATTCAGCAGATAAAACTTTATCAATCATAGCTGAGTCAACTTTATTTTCTTCCTGCTTCGGGTTTTCAACAGACTCCTTTCTTTTCCAACAATCTTTCTTGAGGTGTCAAATTTTTTTGCAATACCAACATTTGGCTTTACACTTTTTTCCCATTGATTTTGATTTGGAAGAACTCCTTTCTTTCTTCCCTTTTTCCTTTGACCGACTGCTGGCTACCATGGCTTCTAGTGAGGAAGTTTCAATGTTGGAATTCCTCCATACTTCTTCATATAACAAAACTCCTACAATTGTATCAAATTCCAAAGATTCGGTTGTGCTCAAACTGATAGAAGTTACAAAGTGGTCCCAGGACTCAAGTAGGGAACACAACAAGGTGATAACTTTGTCTTCTTCCTAAAATTTGACTTCCATATCTAACGATTGGAAAATAAGTGTATTAAAAATATTTGAATGTTCTGCAATTTTTGTACCCTCCTTCATCCGAAGACTATATAATTGTCTTTTCAGATAAATTTTGTTGGTTAAAGATTTAGTCATATACAATGTCTCTAGTTTTCCCCATAAACCTGATGTTGAGTTTTCTTCAACAATGTTGAAGAGAAATTCATCTGCCATGCGCAACCTGATGGTACAAAGAGCTCGGGCATGTAATTCCTCCCAATCCAAATATGTCATGCCAATAGGTTTCTTCTTCACCCCATCTAAAGCTTTGTGCAACCCTTATTTCCCTAGAAAATCCCTAACTTTCAGTTTCCATAATGCAAAATTGTTCTTGCTGATGACCTTCTCCACCTCGAATTTAGCATTCATCATTTTTTCCATTTCTTCCTACAAATCCTCGTACTAGGGTTTCCTTCTTTCAGCTACGGTTTCTTAAAAAAAAAATTGGTTTCCCATCATTCAGTTAGGGTTTCTTAAAAAAAATTGATTTCTTACAAAAAAAATTGATTACATTCCCTTTCTCTTTATTTTAATAAATTTCCAAAAAACATATTTCAATCATGTTCAAGCTTCTTCATACAATTATTTAAACACTACCCCATATTTTCTTTCAAAAAAAAAAAAAAATCTGAGATTTCCTAGGAATATTTTCCAGAATTTTCTTAAAACTTCAAACATTATCTATTTTTTTTTCAAACAAAAATCTGTTAATTAAAAATTAAGTTACCCGGTGACTAGATTTGAATTGTTGCCACCAAAAAAAAAAACTTCTTCATTGTAGCTTTCTCCCTCTTGGCATCTCACTTTCTTCCTCTAGATAGGTGGCCTTAGCAGTCCAGACAAAATCTTCATCTGTAGATCTTCTCTTTGAGTAGGCAGAGTTTCTTCTTTGCTTTTGCTCGGCTCTTTAAAAAAAAATTGTCGTTTGTTTCTTCATGGTTGAGACTTCATTAGGGAGAACTCGCCCCCTTTGCAGCTCTTCCTTTCTCTTCGGCGAGCAGTGTCTCTTTCCCATCCTATTTGGCCAGCAGTTGTTCACGGCTGTGAAAAACTTAGTGGCTCGTCGTGGATCATTGTTCGAGCATCTCTAGCCCTACGATAAAAACAGGCTACTCTTTTTATCGTTAGCATAGGGTTCTAAAAAGTAAATTGAACTGACGCTAAAAAAAGAATTCCACAGTGGCCTCCCTCGACTGACAACTCCAGACAAGGTCCTCTAACGGGTATGTGTTCATACAAATGAACACGACCCCACTTTCTGTGACTCTGTCTATTGACTCGATTGTTTCAGTTTCTTTGACCGCGACTCTACCACACTTCCTCTGTTGCGGTTTTCTTAGGTTCATGGCCCTCACAAAATCATGGCTCTGATACCACTTGTTGGTATATGGAGAGTCATTAATCATTCAAACAAACAACCAAGAAATGCATAAATTTGAGAAATTGAATCGTAAAAATTAACACATGAAATTTACATGGTAAAACCCAGACAGTGTGTTAAGGAAACCTCCACGAGGCAAGGGATATAAAATCTTATTGATCAAATATGATTCTCCTTTTTTTTACAAGCCTCTCGGGAAATCCCAATTAATATGGGTTACTTCGTTACATAACTACTTCCAATTATAAAACTGGATGAATGGTAAAAACCTATATTTACCCACAATTACATTATTTACATAATTGTTGTCATTCTTTCAATAATTAATTGATGAGTATGATGATGATACTTCATATCAAAATTCTAATCCAGATGAGTCATTTCCTTTGACACATGTTGTACCACTATGTTATCTCAAAATCAAGCACTGAAAGGCTGCAGGCCAGGTTAATTTCAAGTAACTATTTCAAACCAGACTTTGGCTAAAGCTTAGCCTCTTTAGCCTGAGAGGGCTCTCTCAAAGGACTAATGATATTGATTGATGATAATATAGATGGCTAACTCTATCTTGGGTTTGTGTGTTTGTAGGTTGAAAAGATGAAGGCTTGCTACCATTGGGCTATGGAGTCAACAAGTCAATAAATTCAGTGGTAAGGTTTCTTGACATGAAAGCTGAGGCAAATGGGGTTTTCAAACAAAGATAATTCACTTAAGGAAATAGGTCATCACAATAATTCCATTACTAAAGGAAGTCAGAGCATAGGATTATGAATTCTGAGTAATAGTAATGAAATCTACTGTTGATAGTTCAAAGGTGGTTTACTCACAAGATTATGGAAAGACACATTCATCTCATTACTAAAGGAAGTCAGAGCATAAGATTATGAATTCTGAGTAATAGCAATGAGATCTATTGCTTAACATAATCATTCCATCACTAAAAGAAATCAGAGCACATGGTTGTGAATTCTGAACAATAATAGTGCTGGTGGTTCAAATATAAAAAACAGTCATCTTATTGTTAAAGGAAGTCAGAGCATTAGATATGAATTCTGAGTATTAACAATAAGATCTACTGCAAGTTATCAAAAATAACATATAGATCAAGAAAGGATTAAACTCCATGAGAACTCAGATCTGTTCAAGAAAACCTCTCTGCATTACTGTTAAGTTCATAGCATAAAGCAGCAGTGAGCCAAAAAGTCTCCAACCCTTTGCTAATTCGACCTCATGCTCTATATAAAGCATTACAAAATAGGATTCCATCATCCCTCATCAAGAGAAATCGAATTTGCCATCAGTGACACCTATTCTAACCATAAAACAAACCATTAATTGCAAATGACACCTAACTAGGAGTCCTAGAGACCTAATACAATTAGGAGTCTAACTCCTCATTATGATCAAAGCAACCTTATATAAACATTTAACACATTATTTGACACCTAAAACTCCATGATTTCGAACTTGATGAAGCCTCCCACGTGGTCACCCAACTGCTGATGACAAACCCTAGAAATTAGGGAACATGTTTCCCTGTTTTTTAGGTTTAGATCCTTGAAAATTGCAGAGCCGTTTTCTCTTCATCCATGACACTTTTTACGAAACTGAAGGAGTTTTTTGTAGCCCATGTTGTCTAGAACAAAAACCTCTCCTGGTTTTTTAAAACATTCCTCCAGCTATTCAGAATCTGTCCTTGAAAAACACGTGTCAAACAGGAAAAAATCCGTTTTCTGAAAGTAGGGTCTCAATGAAAGCTTAGTATCTCCCAACTGAAAACCCTTATGAAGAAATTGAGATAGGTTATTGTAGTAGGAGAGTTGATGAAGATAAAACTCCTTCATAATTCCAAAATACCTTTTCATGTGACCAGAAACTGATCTTGAAAAAGACTGCTAAAACCAGAAGACAAAGCTTGACTTTCAGCAGTTTCATAGTGCAAGTTTAACCATAAATTCCTCCCACCTCAGGATGAATTTGAAGAAACGGAAAGAGGTTTTTGTATTGCAGAATGTTAGGAATAAAAGCATCTTTCAGTTTGCAAAATTAATTTCTCATCTTCTCAGGAAAGCTTTTAGAAATTGACTAGTAAAAGCAGAAAACAGAGTTTTTCTGCTAAAACAGGCTGCTATAGGGGTTTCGTAGCGTGTTACGAAAACTCCTAGTTCAGTGATTTCGAAGCTAGTTTGAAAATTTCTCCAAAGAAATGTGAGATATGACTTCCAAACTCATGGTGAGGCTTCTGGGACATGGAATGAGGCTGTCAGACTTTGATGGAAAAGAGATATGACCTTGAAACACTTCTAACCTTATGACCTAAC
>APFE031347449.1:19595-130126 GCA_000404065.3 Pinus taeda
TAGTTGAACTAGTTGTATTTAGTCTAACTGACAAATACACTAGTGTTGAGTGATGTGAATTAATTATTAATTAATTCACTAATTATTAACTCATAAATCAACTAAAGAATACATGAGTTAACTCAGTGCATGGACAGTTCAATGGAGACAAGTGTTAGAGGTGGGTGAAAGGGTGAGACTACTATCAGTTGTGACTATAGTTGTGCATGAGATTTGCACAATCATTAATTGAGATTGCCAATGAGGATTGTGCAGTACAATCCAAGGGGATTCGAACTTGGATCTAATCTATTCTCAACTTGGATTACGCAGTAGAGGCAGGCAAACAATGGAGGAGATTTGAACACGTGACTTGTTTAGATCTGAGCTAGTTTGTGTGTAGCATGTGGAGATAGTACTGAGTACTTGTGAGGAGTATTGTCCTATGTATTGTTACATGTTCTCTATCATTATAATATACAGATAGTTGGGGGTTTTCAGTTGTATGCTTTCCCCATTACATACTGTGTTGATATGTTTGCATGCGATTATTTTTTTAATTCCGTAAATTGATGATCAATAGCAGAGGAAGTTATGTATTATGCATGCATTGCACAAATAGTGTATAATTAGGATCATCTCTGTGAATAAGTGTTATATTATTCAAATTTTTACAAATATAGCATTTATGTGCCTAGGAAAGGTTAGATGGGCCTTATTTTGCACCTAATTGGGAGACCTATCACTTTCTTAATAGCATGTACCTATGCAACTACTTGAGGGAAAGTTATAAAGGTTTGCATGTTGTTCATACAATTTTTATTGTTTTGCATAGCCCTATATGAGGTCTATTTCGTGTTAAAAATAAAAAACTGGTATTAGAGCAATTATTGGCTTCAAGGGGATGCATTTGTGGCTAAGGGTTTAGTTATCTTGGGTCTATGATAAACCTTGTTGTAATAAGAACTCTACAATAATGATTATTGTGTTGAAAAGGAATAGTGATCAATTCAAAAATAGAGATTGAGAAATTTAATTAGAAAATGAATTTAATGGGACATTGTGGATCTAGGTATCACACCTATGTGAATGCCAATAGAAGACTAAACAAATTTTGATCAAAAGGAAAAGAGAACAATCTAGTTATGTCTCCCAGATTCAGTGTTATTAATTTTTTCAAGAAAGTATGTATTCAAAGCATTATGGGATAAGTTAGGGGCTTTGTATTAGTATAAATCCCTGGTAAACAAAATTTTCCTATGGAAGAAGTTATACAACCTAAGGATAATCGAGACTCGACGATGGATCATTTGAATGCCTTCAATATTGTAGTATTTCGACTATTATCTATTGATTTTAATATTTCTAATGAAAATAAGTGTATCATTTTATTATTTTCTTCATTAAACTCATGGTATAGTTTGGTTGTATCCATAGGCAATAACGTAATTACTTTAAGTTGTCATGATGTGGTCTCATCCCTTTCAGAGGATATGAGGAAAAATTACATGGAAAGTCATAGTATATACTTTATCAATAATACGATGTTCACAGAATAGAAATAAGAATAAGTCCTTGTTGGCATTACGATACAAGTGTTGTCCTTTATGGAAACTCACTCACTGGTCAATTCAATTTTGGTAAAAGGCAACTCACAATATAACAAGTATATTCAGAGGTAACATGGCAGTGGTACAGAAGAACAGGAAGATGGAACTAAGGTCTACTGATAATAATAAAGAAGGAAAAGGAAATGGCTGATGAAAAGAAATTTAAGAAGTATACGCATGTCCACTTAATCAAAACAGTGTATACATGTTGGTCCACAGAACAATAAGAGCATATGTGTATACACGCACTCCCACAGGAAAAAAAGTGTGTACATGTTGGAAAACCAATGTTTTGGTCTATGGTATTTGTTTCGTGGTATTGATCCTAGGTATTTGGTCCAAGGTATTGGTCCTAAGTGGTTTTGGTCCAAGGTATTGACAAAGGATCTATGTATATAAGGAGGAGAAGATGAAGGGCTAAGTACTGAAGTAATGAATATCTTATGAAGTGTTATGTGCAAGTGTATGGGTTTCTGAGGAATAATTCTATTTGAACTATATTTTATGTTGTAGGGGCTATGATTGTGATTTGATCTGAAATACTTTGTGCACCTTGAATTCAATATTGGATCAAGACCATGAGACCTGGAATGACTTATTATTGAATGATCTCATATTGTGCTAGATCTAATTATGTACACCTTTTTTATTCTTTAAATATTGTGATTTGGGTTTGTCTGAAGTCCAGAAGTGCAGTGAAGTTATGAAGTAAGTATTTGCAAATCTATATGCTGGTTTGCTTTGGTGAAGGTGCATATACATGCTGGTTTGGCTCTTCCAAGTAGCATATGCAAAATAAAATCTTGATGTTCAAGGATGACTGATCTATCAAATCAGTGCTGCTATTTTACCGCTGTCTGTCAGTGAAATCTTCTTAGGTTTGAATGTAAAACTGAATGAATAAGGAGTTTGATATTTGATTGATTGATTGTAGAAGTGATCTCTGTTGCTGCATGTGTAAAGCTCTGTAAGTTGAAAGTAGATGTTCATTATATTTTTGGTTGGTATAGACTTGATTCAAAAGGTTATGTTTGCAGTAGTTTTGGAGGTATACACAGGTTTGATTAGCGGAAGTAGCATATACACATAGGTTGGGTTCATCCAAGTAGCATATACAGATTGATGTATGGTTTTTGAGGTTACAGCTGGTTCAGAATGATGATGCAGGTTTCTGGGTTCATCACAGAGTTCTGGTGTTAGTGATTTGATTGTTCAGATTAATTGAATGTTGGTTCATGCAATTTAAGTTTAAAAGTTTTTGATGGGTCCAGTATGAAAATTGGATGAAACATGGCTTTCAAATTGTGGTGTTGTGTTCCAGGAGCATCCAGTCTGAAAATTCATGAAACATAGTCCCTAGAGGAAGAAAGAAGGTCCTAGCCTTTTGTAGGTCAATGCCTACACACTAGTAAACAAATTGGCTAGTACAAGAGCTAGGTTATTGTAGCTCCATTCCGTTGAATAGTAAAAAGGGTCTTTTTAACCTCTATTTACCTTACATTAATTATCAATCCAGGTAAGATTTGTTATCTCAAGAGTGTACTCAGTCTGAGGTGGTCACTTGTCAAGAGTAATGCTAGTAGTATAGTGCTTTCACAAGAGTAAACAAATGTTGGAAACAAACTCTAAATGTAATGCCAAGAAACTGAAATGCTTTGTAACTAAATCATTCACTTAAGAAGCTACAACAACCATCAATCAAGGATGTAGTAATGATAGCTCTTTCCTTTGTAAACTGATGCAAACGAAAATCAATTAAAGAGAAGATCTTCAATCTGGGGACTAGACAGCAATAGCCAGTGTTCGCTACAGTTGCAAATCGTTCTTCTCACACCAAAGTAAATACTTGAAATGACAATTCAATTAACAGAAAAAAGGAAAAACAATTAATCTATTGAAGAGATTGAACAACAAATCTTACAGGAATGAATTAAGCAGCAATCGTAATCTAAAGGAATTGAATAGAAATCTTTAACTAGTAAATGAATTGAACAACAAACCAAGAATGGAACAACAAGCTTAAGTAAGTATACAAAATATTGAACAATGAACTAAATCAAATGTAAACACACAAAGAATCTAGAATGATGGAATTAGTAATCTAAGTTTCGCATAATAAATATTAACCACGATTATAAGGGAACAAAAATTGCAGTTGCAATGGAACGGTAATCCGAATGAACAACAATCATAATTATGGGTAAACCGTAGCTAAATGAACAACAATATTACTTTGTAAACGAACAGTAATGTCAATCTGTAAATGAACAACAATGTTACATAATAATGTCAATCTGTAAATGAACAACAATGTGATATGATTTCAGAATGAACAGCATAACATTTTAGTTGCAAATGATAATATTACTATTCAAATAAGAATTAAATATAACAAAACCAATAAATGAAATGTCAAGGAACGACAAATTACTGAATGAAGCAAGGAAAGAAAACCAAACCACACACGACTTGTAATCGGAAAATAATGATACAGGAAGCAAGTGATCCACTAGGGTTGGGCCCTTAGCCACCAAGGACACACTGTTGTGGTTACTCCAGAATTAAATAACAGAACAACAATGAAGTTTATATATTAATCATAAAAACAGAGTTACAGTAATCACTCTTTAAAGAGAGTCAATGATCAAAGTTTATATTGCACAATAAATTATATAAATCAACAATAATCCCCCTTGGGCTTGCAGCGCTATCCCTTTTTATAGTGGTCAGGTGGAAATACCAAAAATACAGATAGCTTTGAGGTAGCGATCACTCAGGATCAAAGGATCCTGAGGGATTCGCCATATCGTTATTCTTCAGTTATCTCTCTGTCCTCTTGCACTAATATGGCATTTCTTCTTCCTTTTCTTGGCCCATGCACTCTGATCTCGATTGCCTCATCTAGATGTGGTTCCCTGTCAAAGGGACAACAGTTGGTTTTGCCTTGTCTTTTCCTCTAAAATGGCGATATTCCATTTTCTTCATTTTTTGCATAGAAAAAGGTAATAATTAGTCATTTTACGTTGATCACAAATCTCTTTAACTTTATCATAATCCTTCATCATATGCCCATCTTAGAATATAAAGAAGTTATGAATTAAAGGAAGAGATAAAGAAATAAGTGGCAATTACATACCTTTTATAATGCTCAACACACCCCCTTGCTTACCCTTTTTCATGCCCTCATGAAAACATTGTAATTGACATGCAAGGCAGTTAGGGAATAGGCTGGACAAGGATTTTTAGTCTGTGGTCTAAAACCATGATTTCTAGCTAAGACTTAAAAAATATGCCCTATCTGACCTTCAGGCAATTCATATAAGGCTCTATATCTTGGTGCAGGATACCAGATGATTGGACTTTGGAATCTACAGCCTAACCAAGACGGGCCTTCTCTCAAGATGAGGTCACCATATATAACCAAGTGGTCAGCATTTAGCTTAAAATTCTCATAATTGAATGGCTCTCTGTTTTGGGTATTCCGATTGGAAGTCTGGTATTGGAATTTGGCCGCTGCTATGGCAAGGTATTTGATGGTTAGGAAATATTATACCCCTTGTCGAATGACTGTTGTGTGAATAGGTCCCAATGTCTGGATCACACCCTACATTCTCATTAAGCTCCTATGTTTATTCCATAGCTGCAATTGGTTTCTAGGTTCACCCCTTACCCACAAATCTAATCCATTCTCCTATCTCTGGAAGGTGTAGGCTTTAAGCCACTTTATCTGGTTGACAGCAAAATAAATAAATGCCTAAAGCTAGATATCACCCACAAAAGGGCTAGGGTTCTTTTTTGTTTCTCCATCTAACACAAGATTATGTAAATAAAATTCACATAACAATCATTGTACTTTCACCGCGTAATTTTTACAATAGTTTATGAAATCATCAATGGTTTTTATCTCTATAAGCACCCCTGCCTTGACAACCTTAATTTTCAATTGTAAATATCTTTCCATAAAAAACAAAGCATAGTTTTTGGCAGCTGCCCTACACGCTAGGACATCAGTATACAGAGAACATAAGGTATCCATTTGATTCATAATTGTGTCTAGTCTATGGGTTACCTTTTTGACTTTTTCCTCTGCCCTTCGCCATCCATCAAAGGCCTGTCTTTTCGATGCATTGATGTTCTTTAGCTACTGTTGTAACTTCTGATATTTTTCTTGAGGAACAGTTTCCTCTGTGAGTTTTTCTATTGTTTGTTGCGCCTGTGCCAAATCTTTTTGCAGAGTTACTATCCTCGCGTCATTATCCATCATGACATTTTTGGGTTGGAGAACTACTTGGATCTCCTTATTGCAACATCTGGTTTTTACAGTCTGTGTTTCCTTCTCATGCACTGTTCGGTTGGTCGTAATGCGAGAGGACATTGCCTCTATCTAGACTTCCTTATCACAAACTAGTGTGTTGTCTGTCTGTGCTTCTGCATTTGCAATAGCCAAATGTTGTTCCTTGCGATTTTCAATAATAACGGGTTTGACTTGAGTCTTGGTCTTCTTCTTATGGGGTTTTTCCTGGGTGGCTGCATGCTTTTCCCCAGGGGTTCTTTTTGAGTTCTTCCCCATTTTTAAGACTCTTATTTGTTGGCGAAGTTGTTTAATTACATTAAGCAATCTCTGTTGTTCCTTTCACAACTTTTTAATTTCATTTGTTTTCTTAGAAGGAACAATTTTTACTTTTCTCAGGCTTGGGCTTTGTACTTCGGGTATTGTACCCTTGCCTTGGCCAATTTCCATGTTTCCTTCTTGGAACACTTCTTCAATGTTCTATTGATCAAGTTTTTTAGGGGTAGAAATCCTCGTTTGTTCTGTTGTCTCCTGGGCAACTTCTTCTTCAACTTCTTCTTCATCGTGCATTTCTTCGGGTGTATTCTAACTAGGAATGGAGTGTTCTTGAGATAGTTCTTCTTCCTCCTCCTCATCACTCAACTCCCCAGATACACTCTTATCATGAGTAGAGTGTTCCTGGGACTATTCTTCTTCTTCTTCTTCCTCGCCACACATCTTCTCAGACACACTCTTATCATGAGCAGAGTGTTCCTGGGGCCCTTCCTCGGTATGGGGGTTGAGTGGGCTGTGAGGTTGGACATACTCACCCATATTGGCCAAAATTTGGGCCAATTCATCTTCTTGTAGAGGGTTTTGCAGTGGACATTCACTTTGTTCTTCTGCTTCTTCCCCTTCTTCCTAACCAAATTGCTCAGTTTCCTCCTCCGGCTCTTCTTCTTCATTTTCCTCTAATTCTTCCTCATTTTCCCCTCCTTCAAGTTGTGGCGGTTGCTCGTCTTCTGAATCATGTATTTTTATAGGCTGACTATTGTTCCCCTAGGAATTTCCTAGCATTCCTCTGCTTCTTGCCAATATGACAGATTGTCTTCGTTTCGATGGTCTAATTGATGTGCTAGCAATGTGTTTTCATTTTGGGGCTAGCAAGGCCAGTCCCCCATCTATCGAGAAAATCAATTCTTCCCAACTACTCTGCTGCTGGGCAAGACTGTAACTAACTATCAACCGAATTAAACCTTGATGTCTTACTACTAATTCTACATGGCAATATTTTCTTATACTTCGGGCAACATCATGTAATAAAAAATTTAAGAATGCAAACAAATTCACACCACATTTTTGTTTTAATATGCTAATAGTTTGAAATGGCGTGGTCTTACCACATCTTTTCTGCCAATGCAAGTGATGTAGCTTTGGATAATTCTCGCCAATTCTGCCCAAGTCTCTCCCAGGGTTGTCGGCAGGACTCCTTTTCCTTTAATAGTAAGGTTTTTCCCTTCGTCTCGGAAAATGGTTATGGCATCCTGCAGTCTCACCTTTTTCAGATTCCATACAGATCCAACGGCTGGCAGTCCTAAAACTTCAGTAATTATGTCATCTGTTATTGCTATTTGTCTCCCTCTCACCATGGAATGATTTTCCTGCAAATTCTGCAAAAATTCAATTGCCACTATCTTGTTAGATTGTTGTAGACGGTTAAGGTATGTTATCCATCATGCCCTTGCTAAGGTTTTGTGTGCAGAATTAGAGACCATCAACACCTGTGGCTCATTGTGAATTGATCTTCCTCCCATCTTGTTCAAGCTTAGCACACTGTAAAAACACAGAGATGATGATGGAACAACAAGCTGTTCAAATTTTTAGCTCACTATTAAAAAAAACATAGAGAAGATGATGGAATAGCAAGTTGTTCAGACTTTAACTCACTGCTAATTCTTACAAAGCAAAACATGGAAATGGAATTGGAATAGCATGCCATGCATATTAGGAAACATAATACCATTAGACTTGCTATTCCCTAGTTTTGGTGAAATCATAATACCTCCGAATAATGAGATGACATGTATGCCAGTGAATTATGGAGATCACCCGCGCCTCCTGAAATGTGATAGGTCGTCCTTGGTCATCAAATGGAGGAGCAACATGCTGAACTACAATCATATAGTGGAATAAAGGAACATTTTATAGATATATGACATGTTTAAAAAAATAAGCGGATTACCGAAATCGAGGCTTATGATGGAAATCGCTAATAAATATGGAAATGTCGTGATATGATGCGAAAAGTAGAGGATAGGATAGATTATGTGAGTAAAAGTTCTTATGCGGTCATTATCCACTTTAACCATTATGATTGATTTATAAATGATTTTCATGTATCAAAGATTCCAAAAGGTTATATGACATAATCTCATTTGAAATCACTATAACGATATAAGAAGAAGGGTTTATAATGACTATTGGTGTATGAAAAATATGACTTCAATACCATCAGCAGAGCTCTGTTGCCCACAGGTGTCCATAACCTTGACAAAGTTGCTTATTTCACCCTTGGAACCATAATCATTTGTGTATGCCTAGGAAAGTTTTGTGCAATGTAAAAATGGAGGTCATTGTGCTGGCTTGGTAACCAGATGAATCACAACGACATTCACCAAGAAGGAGTGAAAGGTGGATAAGTCAGCTCGTGATGAGACCCACTATTCCAAGGACTTTTTATTTTTTTGATGTTAGTAATCATATAGATGTACATCTTTTCTTTTTCTTCTTTTATTTTATATATCACTTTCCTATTTATATACAAAGGGTGGCTCAACACTCCTTAAGAGTAAGGATGGTGGAAGAAGTCTGAACATCTCAATAGAGGAAAATATGCCCTTATTCTTATTTAATAATAATGATCAAAGAGAATTATGGGGATTTTAGAAAGAACTATCATGATAAGAATTATCAATCAAATTGGTGTTAGTAAAAATAAAGATAGCAAAGTGATATAAATAGTTGTGTTTGTTCCTCTTTTTTCTTATCAATTCAAAGCAATTTCTTTAAATATGATGATTTTTCTTTGGTTTGCTGATTTTAGTATCTTCTATTTTTTATATCCGTGCATAAATGTATAGTTGTGCCTTAGATGACCATCACTCACAAAAATCCTCTAAATGGTGAAGCACACATACACACAAAAAGAAGAAAAATGCACCCAAAAAGTGATGTTCTTTAGATGGAACAAATGTTGTTTCTTTAGAGGGAAAACAAAAGAATATTTGCACCCAAAAACTGTGGTTCCTTTGAGAGGAACGATAAGCAAAAGAAAAACATACTTGAAACTGTTGTTCCTTAAGAGGAACAACAGTTGTTCCTTAAGAGGAACAACAGTTGTTCCTTAAGAGGAACAACAAGTGCGAAACAAAAATGTAGAAATGTTGTTCCTTCGGAAAGGAACAACAGAAAACAAAAGTGTTGTTCCTTTGGAAAGGAACAACAAAAAAATAAGTGTTGTTCCTTTGGAAAGGAACAGCGAAAAACAAAAGTGTTGTTCCTTCAGAAAGGAACAACGAAAAAAGAAAGTGTTGTTCCTTCGGAAAGGAACATCAAAAATGGGGATGTGTTGTTCCTTTAGAAAGGAACAACAAAAAATGAAAGTGTTATTCCTTTGGAAAGGAACAACAAAAATGTGGAAGTGTTGTTCCTTCGGAAAGGAACAACAAAACGTGAAAGTGTTGTTCCTTCGGAAAGGAAAAACAAAATGCAAAAGTGTTGTTTCTTCAGAAAGGAACAACAAAACAATGAAAATGTTGTTCCTTCGGAAAGGAACAGAAAAATACAAAAGTGTTGTTCCTTCAGAAAGAAACAGCAAAACGGCGAAAATGTTGTTCCTTCAGAAAGGAACAACAAAATGCAAAAGTGTTTTTCCTTCGGAAAGAAACAGCAAAATGGTGAAAATGTTATTCCTTCGAAAAGGAACAACAAAATGTAAAGGTTATGTTCCTTCGAAAAGGAACAGCAAAACGGTGAAAATGTTGTTCCTTTGGAAAGGAACAGTGAAATGCAAAGGTTTCGTTCCTTAGAAAAGGAACAACAAAATGGTGAAAGTGTTGTTCCTTTGGAAAGGAACAGTAGAATATAAAAAAAAATGCAGAAATGCAAAAATCTGTAGAGAAAGTAATTTACACAAGCAAAACAGAAAAAGTTATGTACAAAATTTAAAAACAATAAAATTACTTAGTGAACCAAAGGCGAGGAAGAATTCTTTTCCTCAGCTAGAATCTGCATGTCAGAATCTTTCCAGAGTTGCTAGTAGAAGGATTCCCGAGTAAGCGATTTATGGTACAGTTGCACTCGATGGCCATTTGCTTTAAAGGTATGTCCAGATCTGTCAATAGTAGTCAAAGTAATGGTGCCATTGTCATGCAGTTTCTGGATTTCATACGGCCCAAGCCAGCGAGTCTGAAGTTTTCCTAGAAAATCCTGAAACCTGGAATCGTATAGGAGTGCCCAATCTCCTTCGTGGAAGATTTTCTTTCTGATCAGGGCGTCGTGCCACTTCGCTCTTTGCTACTGAATTAATGCAGTGTGTTGAAGATCCAAGAGCCTAATTTCATCTAGCTTGTTAACTTGCTGTAATCTATTAGTCTGGGCTTCATTTAAATCTAGACCAACTTCCTGTGTTGTTCTTAGCATTTGTATTTTGAACTCTATTGGAAATATGGGTTCCTTTCCAAATACTAGCCGATATGGTGAATAACCGATGGTGTTTCTCCATGTTGTCCGATATGCCCACAAGGCTTCTAGCAATCTTGTAGCCCAATCATGTCTATGTGACGCAATGATTTTTTTTAATATTGCCTCTATCACTTTATTCGTGCTCTCTACTTGTCCATTTGCCGGTGGATGATACAGAGTGGTAATCTTGTGCTGAATGTGGTAGTTTTTTAATGTTGCAGTAATTTTATTACTTGTAAAATGTGGTCCTCCATTCGTTATTATATCCCATGGGAGGCCATATCACACAAATATTTGGAATAGGAAATGAATGACAAAGTCCTCTATAGCTCTTGGAAGTGCCTCTGCTTCAACCCATGTGGTAACGTACTTGGTTGCTACCAGAATATGCGTTTTCTAGTTTTATGATGGGTTGATCAGACCAACAAAATCAAGTGCCCAATGCTCAAATGGTTCGATTACTAGCTGTGGGTTTAAATCCATTTCATCAGACTGTCCAGGGCGTCCTGCTCTTTGGCAACTGTCACAGGCTTGAACAAATTTCTTTGTCTTTGAAGATTTTGGGCCAGTAATACCCTGTTTGCAGAACTTTGTGGCCAGTTCTTGGATTTGCGAAATGTACGCCACATGGTCCGTCATGACAGGCTTTCAGAATGTCAGATATTTTGTCTTCACGGATACATCTTCTGATGTGCATATCTGCCATTGTATGAAATAGGTAGCCCCCAATCCAAGAAAATCGGGTACTACGTTGCATAATCTATTTTCGTTCATTGGGGGTCAGATTCTTTGGTAAATTGCCTACTGCTAAATAATTTGCAACATCAGCATACCAGGGTGTCTTGATAGCAACAACAAATAAATGTTCATTTGGAAACTGATCTTCGACTACTGCTGCGTCCACTGGCTTCGGCATTCGTGAGACAAAATCAGCTACAGGATTCTCTTTCCCAGGTCGATCTTTTATTGTGATGTCAAATTCTGTCATAAAATCAACCATCTTCTTACTCTACCATTGGTAATAGGTTTATTTGTTAAATTTTTTATGGCAGAGTGATTTGTATATAAAACAACAGGATATCCAGTCATATAGTGCCTAAATTTATTTACAATATGTATTACAACTAAAAACTATTTTTTAGTAACAGTATAATTTAGCTCAACAGGGGACAAATTCTTGCTAATATAATAGTTTGCATATGGTTTTTTGTCTTCTTCCTACCCAAGGACTGCTCCAATAGCTGTTTCTGAAGCATATGATGAAATTTGAAATGGCAGGTCCCAATTTGGGCCTCTGAGCACTAGGGTTGTTGACAAAAGATTTTTCAGATCCTCAAAAGCACGGTCACATTTATCTGTCCAAACAAAATAAACATTCCCTGTTAGTGCATATAGAGGTGTAGCTATTTGAGAAAAATGTTATATAAATCTCCTATAATAGCCATAAAATCCAAGAAAACTGCGTACCTCTATCTATGTGGTAGGAGTAGGTATTAGCAAAATTATTTGAATTTTGGTCGGGTCTACCTATATTCCAGCCGCTGAGATATAGTGACCTAGGATGAGTCCTTCAGTCATCATCATATAGCACTTTTCATGGCTCAAGCAGAGCCTAGTGGCGATACATCTTTGCAACACATTTTCCAATGTGTCTAGTGATGGGTTGAAATCATCTCTGTATGTTGTGAAATCATCCATGTATACTTCGAGCCCTTCATTTATTAAATCTGAAAAGATGTTGAGGATGACCCTTTGAAATGTGGCAGGGGCATTGCATAGGCCAAAGGGTAGGACTCTGAAGGCAAATGTTCCCCAAGGATAGGTAAAAGTAGTTTTATCCTAGTCTTCGAGGGCAATTTGAATCTGATTGTATCCACTGAAGCCATCCAAGAAAGAAAAGAATTTTTTTCCTGCTAATGTATCCAATACCTGATCAATGAATGGAAGGGGAAAGTGGTATTTCTAGGTTGCTTTGTTTAATTCTCTATAATCTACAAAAATCCCCCACTTCCATTCTTCTTTGGTACCACTACTAGCGGAGAGACCCACTTTCTATCGGAGATTGGATAAATAAAGTTTACATCCAAAAATTTTTGTAATTCAGCTTTCACAATGTCTTTCAGGTGAGGGTTAAGTCTTCATTGGGGTTGGCACACGGGACTCACATCCTTTTTTGTATAAATGTGGTGCGTACATAGTTGGGGATCGATTCCCTTCATGTTCAGATAATCCCATGCAAAAGCTTCCTTGTATTTTCTCAGTAGTTGGACCAGCTTTTCTTCTTGTTCAGGAGTCAAGTTATTATTGATGTTCAAGGTTTTTCCTGGCTCAATCTCTATAGTTTTGCTATATGAAACAGAGGTAGTGGGTATTGTTTGATCATTAGTGTCTTTGAGAGGATCTTCTTCTAGTTCATTATCAAATGTTGCCTCTATCATGTGACATGGTACTCGAGATCTAGATTCAACTTGGTTAATGAAGTTGTTAATAACATCATCCTTTGTTTGATCTTTAAAATCGAGGGCATCTTCTATGGTTAATGGGGATCTAATGTTTTCTGTGAGGTATGATATAGGATGTTTGTTAGTTTTTAGTATTGTTACACTTGGCTGGGCTGGAGGGTATATGGCTATATTCTTGATATTATTCCCTCTAGTTATGGTCATACTGCCTTGTCGAAAGCCAATGTAAGCATCAGTCGTCACAAGACAAGGCCTGCCTAAAATTAATGGGTGTCCATCGAGTTGGTTTTTGGGATTTATTATCAGAAAGTCGGCAGGATATTCCTAGAAATCAACGGATACCATGACATCATGTAGTGTACCTTTTGGCCTAACTACTGATTGGTCAGCTAGTTCTAATAAGGTGGAGGTTAGTTCTACTGATGTAATGCCCAGTTTTTGACAAGTGGTGGTTGTTAAACTATTAATTACAGCCTCTAAATCAACTAAGGAATTTGAAAAGATTTGTCCATTGATTTGCATTGTCACTATTGGATTTCCTGGGTCTTCATATTTGACAGGTTCTTCTCTTCCTGATAACAGATCAAATAGGGTGCCAACTACTTGGACTATAGGATTATTTGTTATTCTCCTCCTTGGTTTTTTATACATAGCTCTTTGATGGTCTTTGCATATATTGGGATATCTTGGATAGCTTGGAGGAGCGGGATTTTTATGTACAAATTTTTTAGTTCTCCCAGAATATCAAAGTCAAGATGTTATATAGGGCATGGTATGATTAATCATTCTGGGAATGGGGGAGAAGATGTGGTTGCTTGGTCATCATTATATTGTCTGACCACATCTTCTTCTTGTAATGGTTGTTCCGCGAGTAACTGATTTTCAACTTGAACATTTTTATCTCCTTCAGTTTGTGTAATGCGCCCAGACCTTAATTGAAGGTTGTTACACTCCCTTAGATTGGTTTCTAGTTCTAATGTTTCAATTATTTGAATGGATTGAACCAATCTGTTATTTGGGTTCAGGTTGGGTTGGGCTGGGAGTTGCGGTCTTAAGTTAGACTAGGGATTTTGTTGTAGTGCTGACAATGTAGGTTGAGGGAGTGGAATGGTTCCTGCTGGTTGATTCATCGGTCTTTGCTAATTTGTCTGAAAGGCTTGACTCTGTGAAGTGGGAGGGGACCATTGTTTTGGATAGGCATTGTTTTACCAGTATGGTGGAGTGTAGGAAAAATTTGGCCAATTATATTGGCTTGCTTGGTTCGGCCATGGTGATGATGAAGGAAATGGTTGTTGTGACCAATTTGAGAAGGGAGGTTGATTTTTCCACATTGTATTATATTGTTGAGCATGACATTGTGGAGGTCGGAAAGAAGAAGATGGATCAGGGAACATACCTGATTTTTGCGGCTACCATTAATGGTGCTGATTAAGTAGGTACACCAGTTTTGGTTCTTCTTCCGCTTCTTTGTACACTACTTTCAAACCAAGAAGTGAGGGGCGGTTCTCCGTAGAGTGGTACTTTGTACAGATAGCGCAGACTTGAATTGTATCTAGTGGGCACTCTTTGTGGTTGTGTTTATTTCTGCATATGGGATAGAATATTGCCAGATTTTACTTTGCTTCTGCTTGTTTCTATTTCACTTGCATAATTATCGAGCTACGTTGTCAAAGTCCCCAATATATCAGTTTTGAAATTCTCCAATAAATTTCTGATTTCTGTGCGAGTTACTCCTTCTCCAGAGATCTTGTTGTCCCTTGTGAACCTATCATGTTCTGCTGGTTTTAGCCTTGTGCTGCCTCGTGAGCCCTTGATACATAAATCAATGACGTTAGCAAAATATTCTTAATAGATGTCTCATTTTCCCATAATATTTAGTGTTTCAATCCATTGTTCCTTCATGCCTTTAATTAATGTTGTTTTTAAAACATTGTCAAGTAATGGTAATGATGCATAAGGAGATCTTTGAAGATTATACTGAAAACGTTCAACACATTCTTCTAATGTCTCATTAGGTCTAGCTACCATCAGAAATATTTCATATCTTAACTCTCTAGACCTATAATAATCCTGATATTTCTTCAGGAAAGCACCTTTCATCTGATCCCAATCATTTATAACACCTCCACCTAACCCCATAAACCATCGTAAAGCAGCCCCTTTTTATGTAGAGGGAAGTAGTTTTAGCTTTTGGGGATCGGTGGTATAGTCGTACCCCCTGCACAAAACATCGAATTCAAACAAAAATGTTTCTGGATCTTCCGATGTTAGGCCATGGAATGTAGGGATGTGCTAGAGAGGAATTGCCTTCATAGTTGCATTAACTGCAGTATCTACAATGGGATATTGCAGTGTGGAGGTTTGGGGGGTTTGTTGGTTCAGGGCCATTTGGTCAAATATGTGCCAATAACCTTCTAGGATTTCTAGGAGGGTATTCCTAGGCTGGCTAGAAGAAGCAGGAATGGCCTTAACAGGAATGGACTTAACAGCACTTCCTTTGTCTGGGATGATGAGAGTTCCTTATGTCTGGTGGGATTTTAGTTCTTGAGGTTCTTCGGCTTCATTCTGGATGATTTTTACAACACTTCCCTTATCTAGGTTGCTTAATGGTTGAATTATTCCAAGAGGAGATCTTGGTTCTTCAGTTTCCCCTATTTTTCCTCTTCCCTCATAGAGATTACTAAGGTTCCCTTCTTGTAATGATTTTGGGCTAGAATTCTCAATTTCTTGAAAATCTTACTCCTTTGTTCGGTTGTGCACCTCAGCAAAGGCTACAGATGGTGATTCTGTGGCCTGAAGGGAACTAGTAGGTTGTCTAGAAGGAGGTTTTCTAGGTCCTACTAAAGGCTGAGATTCTGTTTTTTTAAGGATTTCATCTATAAAGGTCAATCAGCCAAGGGTCACTGACCCCTGAGCTTTATCAAGCTTGGGTAGTGGTTTAAGATTCATTTTAGGCTTTTTCTTCTTAGTCATGCACACAAATCAAATGTTGATTTCTACCCAAAATAACAAAAAATCTACAAGAAAGTAGGTGGGGGAGCAGGGTTATTGCATGCTCCGTACGCAGGTTCTTACCTTTCGTTTTTAAAACCCAATTCTCTCCTAGCAGGTACTTACACTACTCTCTCTTCAAAGGAAACAAATGGCTACACTCTTCCCCGGAAATAACGCCAAAATGTTGAGTGGTAAAAAGTGTCTTTTTAACTCCTAATTATCTTCACATTAATTGTCAACCCAGGTACGATTTTTTATTTCATGAGTGTACTCAGTCTGAGGCGATCACTTGTTAAGATTAATGCTAGTTGTATGGTGCTTTCACAAAAGTAAACAAATGTTGGAAACAAACTCTAAATTTAATGGCAAGAAACTGAAATGCTTTGTAACAAAATCATTCACTTAAGAAGCTACAACAATCATCAGTCAAGGATGCGTAATGATAACTCTTTCCTTTGTAAACTGATGCAAACGAAAATCAATTAAAGAGAAGATCTTCAACCTGGGAACTAGACAACAATAGCCAGTGTTCACTACAGTTGTAGATCGTTTTGTTCACACCAAAGCAAATACTTGAAATGACAATTCAATTAACATAAAAAGGAACAACAATTAATCTATTGAAGAGATTACAGGAATGAATTAAGCAGCAATCGTAATATGAAGGAATTGAACAGAAATATTTAACTGTAAATGAATTGAACAACAAACCAAGAATGGAACAGTAAGATTAAGTAAGTCTACGAAATATTGAACAACGAACAAAATCAAATGTAAACACACAACGAATCTAGAATGGTGGAATCAATAATTTGAGTTTAGCATAATAAATATTAACCATAGTTATAAGGGAACAACAATTGCAGTTGCAATGGAATGGTAATCCAAATGAAAAACAATCACAATTATGGGTAAACTGTAGCTAAATGAACAACAATACCAATCTATAAATGAACAACAATGCAATATGATTTCAGAATGAATAGCATAACATTTTAGTTGCAAATGATAATCTTACTATTCAAATATGAATTAAATATAACAGAGCCAGTAAATGAAATGTCAAGGAACAACAGATTACTAAATGAAGCAAGGAAAGAAAACCAAACTGCACACGACTTGTAAACGACTTGTAATCAGAAAATAATGATATAGAAAGCAGGTGATCCACTAGGGCCAAGCCCTTAGCCACCAGGGACGCACTACTGTGGTTACTCCGAAATCAAATAACGGAACAACAACGAAGTTTATATATTAATCATAAAAACAGAGTTACATTAATCTCTCTTTAAAGAGAGTCGATGATCAAAGTTTAGATTGCACAACAAATTATATAAATCAACAATAATCCCCCTTGGGCTTGCAGCGCTATCCCTTTTTATAGTGGTCAGGAAGAAATAGCAAAAATACAGATATCTTTGAGGTAGCTATCCCTCAAGATCAAAGGATTTTGAGGGATTCACCATATCATTATTCTTCAATTATCTCTTCGTCCTCTTGCACTGATATGGCATTTCTTCTTCCTTTTCCTATCCCGTGTGTTCCGATCTCGATTTCCTCATCTGGATGTGGTTGCTTGTCAAAGGGACAACAATTCGTTTTGCCTTGTCTTTTCCTCTGAAATGGCGATCTTCCATTTTCCTCATTTTCTGCATAGAAAAAGGTAATAATTAGTCATTTTACGTTGATCACAAATCTCTTTAACTTTATCATAATCCTTCATCATATGCCCATCTTAGAATATAAAGAAGTTATGAATTAAAGGAAGATATAAAGAAATAAGTGGCAATTACATATCTTTTCTAATGCTCAACACCTTCCAGTAGAAGCTGGAAAAAGAGAGAAGGTTGTAGCCTTCTATAGGTGGGTGCCTACATATTGGTATGAGACTGCACCAATACAAGATTGTAAACAGAGTTTCTTATTATTAAAAGAAGATAGAGATGACAACAGTAGGTGGTTTTCACCCACATTGGGTTTCCACCTTAAATCTTGGTGTTCATGTGTGTTTCTTATGTGTGATTCTTTATTCTTTATTATGTTTTTACTGCACTGTCTAATATGTTATTGATGCACTGGTTTAAGATCAACACATGATAAATTTTCTAAATCACAAGTTCTATGGATATACGTTGGTTTGTCTAATCACAGTTGCATGTACATGCTAGTTCACATCACTGAAGTAGCGTATATAAATCTGTTTGGGAAATAAATTATTGATCTAATAATATTTATTCACCCCCCCTCTCAGTATTATTTCCAACAATTGGTATCAGAGTGGGTTCTTCAGTAGAAGCTTGATCACTTGAAGGTAGATCTCTCAATATGAACAATCACGAAGGCATGGGATCCATCAGACCACCAATCTTCAATGGGAGAAACTTAGTATATTGGAAAATAAGAACCAGAGCCTATCTACAATCGCTTCGAACCGATGTTTGGGAAATTGTGGAAGGAGGATATCAATTTCTAGCAGCAATTCCTACAAACATTACAGGTAAATGCAAAAGTTGTCAATACATTACTGAGAAGTCTATCAGAATTAGAATTTGTCAAGGTCATGCAACTCAAGACAACCAAAGAAATATGGGACAAAATCATTCATATCTACGAAGGAGACTCTCATGGAAAACGTGCTAAGTTTGAAACTCTTAAAATGCATAATGATGAGTCTTTTCTTTATCAAATGCATGCATGTCTGGAAGCGAAAGCTAGCTCGACCACCCTTTAGTTACTTATTTGAGAGGGGCCAGTTAAGTTTTACGCATAGATGATATTGTTAATTGTATGAAGAATCTGGGTGAAGAAATAAAGGAAGTTACTTTAGTTGAGAAAATTTTTAGATCTTTGTCTTCTAAATTTGAGTCAAAGGTGCCTGCCATAGAAGAAAAATAGGATCTTCGGACTATCATTGTGACTCAACTTCATGGAATCCTAACTGCCTTTGAAATGAGAAAAAGAGGTCCATCAAATATGAGAAAATCTGCATTTAAAGCATCAGCAAAGGGAAAATAAAAGGAAGAGAACAATGAGTTAGGACACATTTCTGAAGAAGAAGATGAGGCAAATTTTGTCAAGAAGCTTCAATGGGGTTCTAGAAGGTTCA
The DNA here is from genome assembly GCA_000404065.3 of Pinus taeda. Classification (NCBI taxonomy): domain Eukaryota; kingdom Viridiplantae; phylum Streptophyta; class Pinopsida; order Pinales; family Pinaceae; genus Pinus; species Pinus taeda. Next base: position 38,760 of record APFE031347449.1, read on the forward strand.
GAGGTAAGTCACCTTTCAAATGATTTGCTTGTGGTAGAGTCAGTCATTATGCTCTCAAATGTCCTCATAAAGATAAATATGAAAAAGGGAAGGAATATGCAAAAGGCAATAAGAAACAGGTTGTGAATAGAAGGAGTTACTATATGCATGAAGATAGTGATGGTTTATCTAATAGTGATGAAGATGAAACTGAACAAGATTATAGACTTCTCATGGCTTACGACAATGATGATTTTTTGGATGCATTAGAAGAGGAAGACTTTCATGAAGAAATCACTAAACTCAAAATTTGTTTAGAAGAAAAGAATATGATCACAGATACTTTGACACACCAACTTGCTGAAAGAGAAAAACACAATGAAAATCTAGAATGTGAAATTGTGGGTCTAAGAAAAGATCTTGAGAAGAAAAAATCTCTCAATATTAGATTTGCTAAAGGATCAGAAACTTTAAATGAAATTATCAAAGTTTGGCATTCTCCTCTGATAAAGACAGGCCTTGGATATACTGAAGAACCATCTCAATCACAAAAGTCGTCAACCTCCACCGGAAGCTATCTTGAAGCAACAAAGACCAATGAAGAATATGTCAATCGTTAGCAAAGGCCTAAAACTAATTATCAGGTAAATCATACTCAATTTACTCCAAGGATGAATATCAATAGAAGCCGCAACCAACAGATAAACAATGTCAAAAGATTTGATGGTCGTAAAAACTTCTTTAATGGTCAATGTTTTTCATGTCATAACTTTGGGCACAAGGCTGCTCAATGTGTTGCTTACAAAACCATCATGACTAGAGAAGAACAAAATCAACCAAGTGTAACAGGAATCAACTAAAGTTCCTATAATGACTTTTCTCCTCTTGAAAATGAAAGAGAATGCTCAATTTGTAACAACTTTGGTCATGAAGAATCTCAATGCAGAAGCAAATTTTGGCCAAAGGAATAAATGCCATCAAATTCCAAGATATGGAGAAGGAAGGAATCTTAATAAAAAATATGTGGTATAGCCTTGTATGCAGAAGGACAAGAAAATCAGTGGTACATCAATGATGGATGATCCAAACACATGACAGGTGATAAAGAGAAACTTCACTCATATAATGATTTAGAAAAAGAAAAGAATGTCTCATTCGGAAATGATACTCCAGCTGTCATTAAAGGTAAAGGTTTTGTTTTCTTGAAAGAAAAGGTTAAAGCTGGAAATGTTATGTATGTGGATGGTTTAAAGCATAACCTATTGAGGGTCATTCAAATGTGTGATCAAGGAAATGAAGTGGTGTTTTTATCAAATAGATGTGTTGTTCGTGAGCTTGATATAGGAAATACCATGAAAAAATGTACAAGAACGCCAAACAACTTATACAAACTCAAAGGAGGACAACAACAATGCTATCTAAGAAAACAAATGAAAACTGGCTATGGCATAGAAGATTTGGACACCTAAGTTTTTCTCAAATAAGAAAAGCATGTAGGCTCAAGGAAGTTCGTGATCCTTCAGATATTAGCATCCAAAAAAATACCATATGAAAACCATGTCAAAACAGTAAGCAAACCAGAGTTCCTTCATTGAAAAGGAAGGGTCAACAAGTAAGCATTGTTTGTTCAATTCAATGTCCTTGAATTGGAAATCATAAATTTTCAACCAAGGTGCATAGACTGATGAAGTATGGGTGCACAATATGTGCTTAGAATTTATTCATTAGGTTGTTATGTATTTGTTAATATCTAAACTCAAGATGGGGGCGGTGGTTGTCAATTGTATTAGTGTTGTAATTCTTAGGGATGTTGATTAAGTTTCCTAGGAATTAATCTCTATCCAATTAGTTTGTAGATGATGTGGGAGTGATTTACTTATGTTAGGTTGTTGTGATTTTTTATCTTAAATCTCTATGTTGCAGCTCCTAATTCTCTAAGTGCAAAAAAGAAACCTATTCTACCAGCTATGAAGGAATATTGTTGAACTCAATTGTTTTAGGAGAGGTCTTCTCGCTTGTTCAATTTCTGCTCAAACAAAGTAATCCAAGCAACATCTATATTATGAATTGAACACACTTCAATTATGCTGGATAATAAGAAAAGGAAAGAACTGTGTAGTACCAAGTATAAAGAAAATTAGATAACAGTCTAAGCTAGGTTCGAAGCTAGGTATAAAGCAAATTAAAGTTCTTATGCAAATAACAATTCGCTGGCGAGATCATTATGCAACATTGTCGCAAAAATAGAGCAATTGAAGAATTAAAGGAAATCAAACTGTATTTGATTAAAACATGCCATTGTTTGTAGGGGCCCTCCACATAGTAGTTTAGAGCTTCAAATCAACACAACACTTGCACACAAAAAAACTAATTCCATTCACACAAAATTCACAAACTGTTCATAAACATATCATTCGGCGCGCACCCAAATAACAATGTAGCCATTAGCTTCCTAGCAGGTCTCTTGGCATAATTGTATGAATATTTTAAGCCTAATATCTCTTATCCTATCTAAAATTATATCGCTAAACCATCATTTTTATGTTCTGAAAGAAAAACGATAAGGTTTCAATTGATCTCATGTTCTGTTCTGCATTAATCTAGCGGTTGACTTGGAGTTTCGAGTGGATAGGAAGGTATCCATGAGGGATTCATCCTCTATCCATCCGCACATTTTGCTGCTAATCTAAACTCTGGAACCTCGTGAACAATGAAGATAGCTAAGGAATCCTAGACTAGCTGTAGAAATAGACTGATTCGGTAGCCAATTGCAACTTTAATTAAAACAATAGGGTATACATTTGAATATGAACAAGAAAACATACTAATGCATACCTTCATCAAAACCTGGTAGATATGGATTTATTTAAGTGGTAAATATATATGAAAAAGAGAGGATCTTTAGCCAAAAAGGATGTCATGGTAGGAAAATCTTTAGACTCTACATTCCCCCGGACTGGAGATTTTGTATGTCATCATACACTTCTTCCTTGTCTTTTTCTGTTTTCTCTTGTTTATCATCTCCCTATTTCACTGTTTTCTTCTTTTTGGTAGAGATTGGCATTCTAGGCTTCCTCATTAGAATTTTGTACTTTAAACTGACTATCTCTCTTTGCATAACTATGTTCTCTTTCTTCAACCTCTTGTTTCTCTTATACCACAATCTTAGATGTAGGATTAGATTGTCACTCTTGGCAATCTGTATCTCACTCTGTGTCTTCAGGGCTTCATTTTCATTTTTAAGATATCGATTCAGTGTTTCTAGTTCAAAGATCTCCTGCTTCAAGATGTTTGAGGCCGATTATTCATTCACCTGGTTGCTTCCTTCTCCAGGACTTTGTATTGTTTCCTTTGTTGTTGTCACCTTCCTTTCCAATGACTCTATGTAGTCATATATTTCCTGCTGTGAGGGGTTAATACCTGGACTATGTATCAGGCTTCCTAGAGGTTAGCTGTAAGGCTATGGTGATGATCTTGGTGACCCTTTTGGATAATTCCTAGGGCTTTCAATTAGCTCATCCTCTATTGGCTCAATCTCTATTGGAGTGTTCTCTGTTGGCTCTTATTCAGTTGTCTCCTTTTCATTTGGCTCATTTTCCTCAAGGTTAATGAATTTTGTAGTCTTTGAGGTTGTTTGTGTAATAGTGCTCAACCTTGTGCTCCTTCTCAACCCTAGGGTTTGTGTTTTCTGCACTTTCCTCCTCTTATTCTCTGATTTTTCTTTTAGAGGAGAGGTTTTAGTTTGTGAGAATTCTTCTTTACATGGGCTAGCTTTCTTTCTTCTAGGGTTTCCCCTCTTCATTCTCTGCAAAATTTTTACTATAGGCAACTCTTATTCTGTTACCTCTGTCTGAATTTGAGGTGTTTGTTCCTTTATCATTTATATGGTTCTCTTTTTTCCCTCTGAGAGCCCTACTACTACTTGGTTTTTTTGGGTATTTTTCCTCAAAATGGTTCCTTATTAGGAAAACTCTCCCAATCATCCCCTATACTTTGGAGATTAAATTCGACCAATATTTTTACCAGACCATGATGATACATGGTGTTTTTTGTGCATTGAATTTTCTTGTGAAAATTTGTAGCCATTTTCCTGAGGCTATTCAAGAGGAAATAGGGGAGGTTCATCTGATGATCCTCGAGGAAGTGCATCATCATCCTAACATGATAAAAATACATTTTCCCAAACCTACCCTCACAAGTGATAAACTTCTGAAGCACAAGTAATAAGTTTCTCCATTTTTTTTTAAGAGTAGAGCTTGGAATACCTTTTTTGTAGACCATTGTGTCCATGTTTGGATTCTTGAGGTAAACCTTCCAGTCCTCGCTGTCAATCTCTCTATTTTTAAACCATTTTTCTCCATTTATTAGCAACTTGGTGGCATCAGTGATCATAGACTCCGTTACTGTGAGCTTTATGTCCCCAATTTCAGCCTCCATCCCATCGAATGAGCATGCAAATGTCTTGGTTACCTCTTTGTGGAAGCCATTAAATTTCTCAATGAACTGCAACCATTGTCTTCTTTGTAGCAACTCCCTAGTTTGTCGTTACCCCTCTAGGAATTGCTTCCTTGTTGGCTTAATTCGAACAATTACTCCCATGTTGAAGGATTCTTTGCCTCGAATATTGGATACCTTGACAAGAAAATGGGACTGGTAGGGTTTGCTGGCTGGCGGAAAGATGGAGTGACTGTGAAAGAATAGAGGAGTGTAGGAATAAGGAAGAATGGATGGGTTATCAAGAGGATTATGGGAATGAATTTGACCATTAGGCGCATTCAAAATTATGATTTGGTAATTAATTTGGTAGATTTGGCACAAGGTCATTTTAGGGTGGTGGCATATGATATTTCGTTAGGCAGCCATTACCCTTAGGTTCTAATGATTTCACTTTAGTACTAAATCTTCTTACTCATACATTCTATATATCCTTCCCTATTGTTAAATTATAGCAGCACATACCCTTTAATTTTCTATTTCTAACCTCATTTGTTGTCCTTTAATCTCCTGCAGATGCCTTGTTTCCAACTATCCTTTAATTCAGATCACCAAGCATTCTTGTAGACTTCAAAATTTTTAGGCTGCAGAAACTTGTTTAGTTGCAGAAACTTGTCCAAGCTGCGAAAAGTTGTTGTTTCTGCAACTTAAGGGAAAGAAAGCTTTAGTAGATGAAATTTATTGTTTTTTCTTGCTTTTGAAAAGAAAATTTGAAGTGCCAACAAGTTGGTTTTCACTTTAAATTTTTTGTATAAACATGCCAACAACATGTTGGTTTTCATGTTTATACAATATTTTTTTTCATATATTAAATATATTAATATATATATATACACACCACACACATATAATTTATTGATTATATATATATATATATATATATTACATATATATATATATATATATACTATATTATATATATATATATATTATATATATATATATATATATATATATATTTTGAAGAACAAACTAAATGAAAATTTCTAAGGTGGAAAAAGAGAAGAATTCTTCTTGACCATCTTCAGTTCTGAATTATCCTAAAATATTTTAACAAATTCCTCCCTTGTTAATGGTTTCTGGTAAATCTTGAGTTGATGTCCATTTACTAATAGAGGAGTTATTTCTTCGTAAATAGTCTTGATTCTAACTGCACCATTGTCAAAGAACCTCATAAGATCCAAGCTAATGTGTTTGGAATTTCCCTTGAAAATTTTTGAATTTTGAATCAAAGAGCAATGCCCAATCTCCCGGGTGAAACTTCCTTTCTTTAATATACTTATCATGCCATCTTGACCTTTGTTGTTACACTAAGTCGGTCCTCTAGAAGGCCTCTTGTCTAATTTCAACGAGTTCATTTAATTGTGTTATCCTTTGCTTCTGGGCTTCTGAAAAGTTAAGATCTAACTGGATTTGTGGATGTGGAACTCTATTGGAAGTAATACTTTCTTCCCATAAACAAGTTCATAGGGAGTATGTCCTATAGTATTCCTCCATGTAGTTCTATAGGCCCATAAGGCTTCTGGAAGCTTTTCCACCCAGCCTTTCCTTTGTATATGTACAGTCTTTGTAAGGATAGCCTCGATCACCTTATTTGTGGACTCAACTTGTCCATTGGCTTGTGGATGGTATGGAGTTGAATTCCGATAGTTTATTTTATATTGGTCCACAAGCTTCTACACTAGTCTGGATGTGAACTATGTCCCTTTATCTATTACATTTTCTCTTGGAACACCAAAATGAGTAAAAATATCCTCAAAAAGAAATGATAGTACAATATTTTCAGTAGCAAAAGGAAGTGCTTTAGCTTCTACCCATTTAGTGACATAATTAGTACATACTAGAATATACTTCTTTTGCTTTGAAGGTGGGTTGATTGGTCCAACAAAATCCAGTGCCCATTTTTCAAATGGTTCGATAAGTACCTATGGTTGCAGTGGCATCTCATTTGAAAGAGTAGGTTTGCCCATTCTCTAAGAATTGTCACATCTTTTAACATATTCCTTGGTGTCCCTGAAAATGGAAGGCCAATAATATCCTATAGGTAGGATTTTTTAAGCAATTCTCTTGTCAGAAAAATGTCCTCCACATGGCTCATTGTGACAAGCTTTTAGTATCTCTAGTATTTCATGAGGTCTAGTCTTGTCTTATATAATTTGTCATTTATCCATGATTAGGATGTGCTATTGTGGACTATTCTTCCTTTTTTCTCTAAGAGATAAATGCAATGGAATTTTTCCTGTGGCCAAATAGTTAGCAATATCTGCATACCAAGGTGATTTAGTAGATACTGCAAAAAGATATTCATCAGGAAATTTATCTTCTATGGGTCGATCATTGTTTTCATTTTGTATTCTAGATAGAAAATCGGCATTTGTGTTTTGTTTTCCTAGCCTATCTAGAATGGTTATGTTGAATTCTTGTAAAAGTAGGAGCCATCTAGTTATTCTTCCATTAGTGACCGATTTATTCATTAGGTATCTAATGGCATAATGGTCTGTGTGGACAAAAGTTCCATATCCAGTTATATAATGTCGAAATTTATTAATGGCATGAATTACAGCTAAGAACTTCTTCTCAGTTATAGTATAATTTAACTCCGCAGGGGTTAAATTTTTACAATATAATAAATGGCATAATGAGTGAGATATTTTTGTCCTAAAACAAATCCTAATGCTGAATCTGAAGCATCTGTTGAGATATGGAAAGGCAATTTCCTGTTAGGTCCTTTTAAAATAAGTGCTTCAGAAATTCTCTTTTTCAATGTTTCAAAGGCAACTTGCCATTCAGAATCCCAATTGAATTCACAATCTTTGGTGAGTAATTTAAAGAGTGGGGATGAAATTTTTGTGAAGTTTTCTTTAAATCTTCTATAGTATCCGGTAAAACTGAGAAAAATTCTAACATCCTTTTGACAACTTGGCACTGATAACTTGGAAATGACTTCTACCTTAGATGAGTCTACCTTAATTCCATCTTCGAAAATATGGTGACCTAAAACAATTCCCTCGTTAAACATCATGAAACATTTTTCATGGCTTAATGAGAGGTTTGTTTCTTGACATCTTGTTAAGACATTCTCCAAGTTTTCTAGTGCTTCATTGAAAGAATCCCCATAGACTATGAAATCATCCATGTACACTTCCACACAATCGTGGATAAGGTTAGAGAAAATGCAAAGGACTACCCTTTGGAATGTTGCCGAAGCATTACATAACCCAAAGGGAAGTACCTGGTAATCATAAGTTCCCCTCGGACAAGTGAATGTGGTTTTATCTTGATCTTCAGGGACCACTTGAATCTAGGGGTATCCACTGAACCCATATAAGAAGGAAAAATATATTTTCCTTGCTAAATTATCTAAGACCTGATCTATGAAAGGTAACAGAAAGTGATCTTTTAATGTTGCTTTATTCAACTCCTTGTAATCGATGCATACTCTCTATTTTCCATTCTTTTTAGGGACAATTACTAGGGGTGAAACCCACTGACTGTTAGATATTGGATAGATGAAATTTACATTTAATAATTTCTACAATTCTTCTTTAACAATTTCTTTTAGATTTGGGTTCATTCTTCACTGAGGTTGTCTAACTTGTCTTGCATTTTGTTCAGTGTAAATATGATGTATGCAAGTTTTACGATAAATTCCTCTCGTGTCAGTGTATTCCCATGCAAAAGCAGAAGAATGTTTCAGTAAAATTTCTATCAATTGTTTCTTTTGCATGTCTTCCAAGAATTAACATTTAAGGTTTTTCCTAGAAATATTTCTATCGAGGAATTCCCAAAATTTTCCATGGATAACAATGACACTTGTTTAGAGGAGAGATAGTCATTTCGACTACGCTCATAAAGTGAGGAAGATTCATTATTTTCTAGTAAATTTAAAAGTTTTTCTTCCTCTTTTACTTGTTCAGTGACAAAAATAGGTTGTATATCTTCTCCATATTTTATCCATTCTTCATTTTCTGTATCTATTGTTGTTCTTGCAGGGGGGTATAATATAAATTTCTTTGTAGAATTTCCATCTGAGATAGATGTATCACCTGATCTACAGTTGATAAAAGCATCTATTGTAGCCAACCAAGGCCTTCCTAGAATTAATGGATGTCCTCCTAGATTGTTCTTATGTGTTAAGACCATGAAATCAACAAGATATTCCTAAGAATCTAAAGATACACAAACATCTTCTAACAGACCATCTAGTTTAATAATAGATCTATCTGTTAATTGCAATAAGGTTGGTGTGTATTGAAGGTTAGGAAGCCTAAGTGTGTCCATAACTTGTTTGCTCATTATGTTTATGGTTTCTCCTAGTTCAATCAGTGTGTTTGGTATTTCAGTTCCATTGATGTGAATTTTTACAATGGGGCTTCCTGGGTCTAAGTATTTTTGAATTGTCATCTTCCCCATCATAATGTCTGCAATTTTTCCGACTAACTGAATTCTTTTATATCTTTTCTTCTTTTCCCCGATTGTTGTGTACTTAATTCCTTAATTGTTTTTGCAAAAATTGGTATTTCATTTATGGCCTATAATAAAGGAATCTTAATGCAAACATTTCTCAATTCATCCATCATATTATAATCAAGCAAGATAATTTGTTTCTCTACTCCTTCATCGATTTTTAACCTTTCTGGGAAAGGTGGTAAACTGATATTGAAGGTTGTTCTATGATAGGAGCATCTATTGGAATTTCTTCCTTTTGTTTAGTTTCTTTTTTAGGGAGAGAAGTCTCACCTTCTTCTGAATGATTTTTATGCTTTTGAAATCAGATTTTGTTTTTTGAATGACAACAGGAGGGTTTTTTGGTAATACTCTTCCAGACCTTAATTGGACATTGTTTAGGTCTAGTGGGGTTATCCCATAAGTTTGAGGATTCTGGCCCTCCATGTTGTATACTGGTTTTTGTGATATCTTCTCATTAGGATTTGGAAGTGGTTGAGTGGGTAGTTTATTTGATTTTTGTGGAAATGGTAGGGAAAGTTACAGGTTTTGATTCTATACTAGGACTTGTGGCAATTGATTAGCTTGAGGAATTTGATTGGACGGGGTTAAGAATTGTGGTGGAAGGTAGGATGGCGAGTATTGTTGATATTGAGCATGGGCACCATAAGGATTTTTCCATCCTTGATTCCAAGGTTGTGATTGTGGTAGAACCCAAGGTTTCCAGGCTGAGTTCCAGTTTCTTTGTGAAGACTGGCAAATTGTTGTGGTCTAAATCCTTGTGATTGATTTGGTTGGAGCTTTTCCCATGGTCTTTTGGCTATAAAGTAGAGAGCATCTACTGGTTCTGAGATTCCTTCCTCATTGAATACAGCCTTAAGACCTGGTAAGGATGGACATTCCTTTGTATCATGATTATTTTCACATATGACACAGGTTACTATGGCTCTTGAGTCTAAGGGACACTCTCTCAAATCACGTTTCTTTCGACATATGCGACAAAAGATAGATAATGCAGAATTTTTAGAATTTTGCTTGTTTTGTATTTTAAGGGTGTCTATTTTTTCACTTAGGCTTCCTAAAATATATGTTTTAAAGGTGTCAAGAAAATTTTCTATTTCTACCCTACTAATTTTCCCAGCTACAGACTTGTTTATTCTTGATAAGAAAGGGTCTATAGGACTCTTTCCAACTCTTGTTTTTCCCCTTGAGATATGTACACATAAATCACAAATATCTGCAAATGGTAGTTGGGAAATATCTCATTTTCCCATTAGGTTAAGGAGATCTATCCATTCATCTTTAATGGCTCTGAGTAAAATAGTTTTTAAGGTTTCTTCATCCAAATTATCCATTTTTTCTCTTTTAACATTATAAACAAACCTTTCTACCAAGTCTTCAAGATTATCATCTTCCTTTTGTGTCATTTTGAAGACTTCATATTTAAGGTTACTAGGCATACAATAATCTCTATACTTGCCTAAGAAAGCCTCTTTCATTTGTGCCCATGTTGTTATAGAATACACTCTTAGACTCATGAACCATTTTAATGCTAAGTCTTTCAATGTGGCAGGGAACAATTTCAACTTTTGAGCATCATTCAGATAGTCATATGATCTGCATAATACTTCAAATTCGAAGAGAAATGTCTCTGGACCATTGTTTCTTTTCCCATGGAAATTAGGAAGAATCGAGGGTGATATATTTTTCATTGTGAGGGTTGTATCTTCATCAAGAATAGGTAATCCCAAAGGATATTGATTTCCTCTGCCTCTACCCCCTCCTCTACCTCTACCTCTTCCTCTTCCTCTACCTTCAATCCTATCTTCTTCGCCATGGACATTGTGTACTTCTCCTTCCCCTTCTTTAGCCATGATAGATTCTTCGGAGCTAAGATAGTGTTCTTCTAATCTTTCTAGTTCCTCTATCAATGGTTGCTCAGAATAAGTTTCCAATTCCTCTTCATCACTAGGAATTTCTAATTCTTCTCCCACAATTTGTTCACCAGTGGGGGACAGGAAGATTACTCCTGTGGTTGGGGATGTAGGATTTTCTTCATTTACAGCTTCAGTAGAAGAAGTAGGTGAAGTCTTGGATTTAATTTCTGATCTTAAGACTTCAAGAAGTCTTTGTCAACCTTTAAATGGAATTTGGGTTTGAGTAGGTGGTGTGGAATCTCGAAATCGTGGCGGAGTTAGTGCATTTGGGGGAATTAAACTTCTTCCTCATCCTACAAATATACTCCTAGAGTCTCTATCCCTACACATGTCATGTTTTAAGTTAATGATGGTTTTTTTTTTTTTTTAACTTCTAATTATACTTCCCTGAAAATGGCACCAAAATGTTTGGTCAATTCAATGTCCTTGAATTGGCAATCATAAATTGTCAAGCAGGGTGCGTAGACTGATGAAGTACGGGTGCACAATATGTGCTTAGAAGTTATTCATTAGGTTGTTATTTATTTGTTAAGATCTAAACTCAAGATGGGGGCAGTGGTTGTCAATTGTATTAGTGTTGTAATTCTTAGGGATGTTGATTAAGTTTCCTAGGAATTAATCTCTCTCCAATTAGTTTGTAGATGATGTGAGAGTGATTTTACTTATGTTAGGTTGTTGGGATTTTTTTATCTTAAATCTCTATGTTGCAACTCCTAATTATCTAAGTGCAAAAAAGAAACATATTCTATCAGCTATGAAGGAATAATGTTGAACTCAATTGTTTTAGGCTAGGTCTTCTCACTTGTTCAATTTCTGCTCAAACAAAGTAATCCAAGCAACATCTATATTGTGAACTGAACACACTTCAATTATGCTAGATAATAAGAAAAGGAAAGAACTATGTAGTACCAGGTATAAAGCAAATTAGATAACAGTCTAAGCTAGGTATAAAGCAAATTAAAGTTCTTATGCAGATAACAATTCGATGGCGAGATCATTATGAAACATTGTCACACAAAACAGTGCAATTGAAGAACTAAAGGAAATCAAATTGTATTTGATTAAAACATGCCACTATTTGTAGGGGTCCTCCACATAGTATTTCAGAGCTTCAAATCAACACAACACTTGCACTCTAATTCCATTCACATGAAATTCACAAACTGTTCATAAACATATCATTTGGCGTGCACCCAAATAACAATGCAAACATTAGCTTTATAACAAGTCTCTTAGCATAACTGTATGAAGATTTTAAGCCTAATATCTCTTATCCTATCTAAAATTATATCTCTAAACTGTCATTTTGTTATTTCGAAAGCAAAACGATAAGTTTTCAACTGATCTCAGGTTCTGTTCTATGTTAATTTGGCAGTTGACTTGGAGTTTGACCATGATCTCCTGTGCTTCTTTTAGCAAACAGTTTCAAGTGGATAGGAAGGTATCCATGAGGGAGTCATCCTCTATGCATCCACACCTTTTGCTGCTGATCTGGAACTTTGTAACCTTGCGAACAACGAAGATAGCTATAGAATCCTAGACTAGCTGCGGAAATAGACTGATTCGGTAGCCAATTGCAACTTTAATTAAAACAATATGATATACAGTTGAATATGAGCAAGAAAACATATTAATGCATACCTTCATCAAAACTTGGTAGATATGGCTTTATTTAAGTGGTAAATATAAATGAAAAAGAGAGGATCTTTAAGCAAAAAGATGTCATGGTAAGACAATCTTCAGACTCTACAAGCCTTTTGAACTTATCCATACAGATTTATGTGGACCAACAAGGAAAATGTCACCTCATGGAGAAGAATATTTTATTTTGTTTATTGATGATTTTTCCAGAATGTGTTGGATAGGTCTACTAACCATAAAGATGAAGCATTTGAAAAGTTTAAAGCCTTCAAATATTTGGTTGAAAATTAATCAAATCGAAAAATTAAATGTCTCAGACCTGATTGAGGGGAAGAATTCATATCGGATGAATTCTTTGACTTTTGTGAGTAAGACAGAATAAAAAGGCAATTCTCCACCGCAAGAACACCTCAAAAAATGATGTAGTAGAAAGGATGAATAGAACAGTTCAACAAATGGCTCGAGCTATGTTGGATGAATTTGGAACTCCTGCAACCTTCTGGGGTGAAGTTACATTTGCTACCATGACTATTCTCAACAAAGCAAATGTTTGAGTAAATAGCACTCAAACACCACATCAAATTTAATATGGTAAGCCTCCTATTGTAAAATACTTTAAAGTTTTTGGAAGTAAATGTTTTATCAAAAGGACTGATGAAAAACTTAGTAAGTTTGAACCTAGAGCAGACGAAGGTATTCTTCTTGGTTATTCTTCTAGAAGTAAAGGATACAAATGTTATAATAAAAGACTTCGGAAAATTGTTGAAAGTATTGATGTTGTAGTCGATGAAGCATGCAAAAATCTGGAACAAATGAAATCAACAGAGGAATGTGACAATGAGGAAGATGGGGATTACTTTCCCACATTAAATCAAAATGATATTAAAGAAGAAACCAATGAAGCACCAGAAGAAGATACAGCTGAGAGGTAAAAGACTCCATCCAGGTATGTTCAGAAAAGTCATCCAGAATCTCAAATTCTAGGAGAAAAATGGTCTGGAGTATAGACAAGAAGAAATCTTATAGGAACCTCAAGTTATCTAGCATTACTATCCTCCACAGAACCTCAAAATGTAAATGAAGCCTGCAAAGATGAATGTTAGGTCAAGGCCATGGATGAATAATTAGATCAAATTGAAAAGAATGATACTTGGGAGTTAGTTCCCAGACCTCATGATAAAAATATTATAGGAACAAGATGGATATTTAAGAATAAGCTGAATGAAAATGGAGAATTTATTAGAAACAAGGAAAGACTTGTTTGAAAAGGGTATGCCTGACAAGAAGGTATAGATTTTGAAGAAACTTTTGCACCTATTTCCAAACTTGAAGCCATAAGGATGTTTCTTGCTCTTTCTAGTTTTCGAAAATTCAAAGTATATCAAATGGATGTAAAATCAACCTTTCTTAACGGATATTTAGAAGAAGAAGCATATATTGAACAACCAGAAGGATTCATTCTTGGAAATGATGAAAAACTTGTATGTAGACTCAAAAAGGCTCTCTATGATCTCAAATAGGCTCCAAGGGCTTGGTATTACCACCTTGACAAATATCTACAACAACAAGGCTTTACAAAAGGTTCTGTAGATAGCAATTTACACACAAAGATTGAAAATGATAAATTACTAATTATTGTTGTTTATGTTGATGATATCATTTTTGGTAGCAATGAAGAATCCATGAGTTAGAATTTTGCTTCAGTAATGCAGCAAGAATTTGAAATGTCCTTACTTGGTGAACTTACGTATTTTCTTGGTCTACAAGTTCAACAAACAAAATATGGTATCTTTATCTCACAAACCAAATATCTCAAGCAGATCTTGAAAAAGTACGGAATGGAAGATTCTAAACCAGTATGTACTCCATGGTAACAGGTTGTAGTCTCATCTCTAATGATGAATCACTAGCAATAAACCAACCAAATTATAGATCTATGATTGGAAGTCTGATTTATGTAACAGGTACCAGACCTGACATCATGCATGCAGTAGGAATTGTTGGAAGGTTCCAAGAAAACCCAAAGGAATCACATCTCCAGGCAATCAAAAGATTTTCAAATATCTTCAAGGAACTTAGGACTTTGGAATATGGTATCCTAATGATACAAACCTTACTCTTCATGCATATAGAGATGTAGATTGGGCATGAAGTGTTGATGATCGAAAGAACACTAGTGGTGGTGCATTCTATATGGGTTTCCGGTTGGTATCTTGGTTCAACAAGAAAAAAAGTTCGATTGCTTTATCTACAGCTAAAGCAAAATATGTGGCTACTGCATCTTGCTGCACACAAATAATTTGGATGATGCAAACTTTTCAAGACATTCAAATCACATATACTCCACCCATCTCCATTCTATGTGATAATACAAGTGCCATCAGTATTTCAAAAAATCTAGTCATGCACTCCAAGACCAAGCACATACCCATCAAGTCCTATTTTCTACGAGAACAAGTGCTTGAACCAAAGGTAAAATTGGAGTATATTCCCTCCAAATAACTAAACCACTGCCCAGAGAAACATTTGAATATCTTAGACAAAAGTTAGGAGTAGTTGTTGCATCATCCTGCTGTTAAATCCAATTTTTTAAAGGAAGGTTATTATACATGGGTTTCATGAAGTATAGTCACGTTTACATGTGGGTTTCTATAGATGAAGAAGCATATATGCTTTTATGATAGGAAAAATAGTGGGCCAGACTCTGATATGGGTGCTTTGTCTAATGTTACTAATTACAGTCTGACTATATGTTTTGTTCATTACTTTTTATCTTACTGACAAAGATGCCTTGCTGAATGACTTGTTGACAATGCACAAGTAGCACAGGTTTAGGGGAAGCACTAGCCTTCCCTCACATTCTACATTGTTGGAATTATGGTTGCTGAGTCCAGCTATGGCTTCAGATATTTATACCATTTGTTGCTTAAGTCATATAAAAGTCTAGGGTGTGATATGACTTCTCATACATTTGAATGAGTCCTATTAGACAAGTGATGTAATTTGGATCCCCACTTTGCATGGGATGGGTGATGTAATATTTATTGTATTTTTGTCACATATAAACAATTGGTATATCCCCACTTGGTTTGGTGGATGAGTCAAATTTGGTATATCCCCATTTGATTGGGAGATTGATGTATGTGTGAGTCATTGATGATAGGAAGGTCAAACTCACATAGTTGAGTTATAGAGTCATGTTATTCTTTTGATTTATATCTCTGTAGACTCGACATGTACTCAGGGGGAGCATGAACAACATAATGTATATCAAAGGAGGAAAGTTACTTATTTTTCCCTTTGCCCTTGATGTCAAAGGGGGAGAGTATTTTGGTGTTGCATGTTATCTCTAACAATTTCTATAGCTTGTAGTAATCAACACCATCATGGTTGCCATCAAGTCCAAAGGGGGATATTGTTGGCACTATGATACAATTATTGTCCTTGATGGCAACTAACACACATGTCATTTCAATTTTGGTAAAAGGAAACTCACAGTACAATAGGTATATTAAGAGGTAATAGGGCAGTGGTACAGAAGAACAGGAAGATGGACCTAAGGTCTACTGATTAGAATAAATAAGGTAAAGGAAAAGGTTGATGAAAAGCAATTTAAAAAGTATACGTAGGTCCACTTAGTCAAAACAACATATACACGCTGGTCCATAGAACAAAAAGAGTGTATACATATACACACACTCCCACAGGAAGAAAAGTGCATACATGTTGGAAAACCAAGGTTTTGGTCTGAGGTATTTGGTTCGTGGTATTGACCCTAGGTATTTGGTCCAAGGTATTGACAAAGGATCTATGTATATAAGGAGGAGAAGATCAAGAGCTAAGTATCAAATTAATGAATATCTTATGAATTTTTACGTGCAAGTGTATGGGATACTTCTAACTGAAATATATTTTTTGTTGCAAGGGCTATGATTGTGATTTGATCTGAAATACTTTGTGCACCTTGAATTCAATATTGGATTAGGATCATGAGACTTGAAATGAATTATTATTAAATGGCCTGATATTGGGCTAG
The DNA here is from genome assembly GCA_000404065.3 of Pinus taeda. Classification (NCBI taxonomy): domain Eukaryota; kingdom Viridiplantae; phylum Streptophyta; class Pinopsida; order Pinales; family Pinaceae; genus Pinus; species Pinus taeda. The sequence continues at coordinate 55,293 of APFE031347449.1, forward strand.
ATCTAATTATGTACACCTGTTTTATTCTTTAGATATTATGATATGGCTTTGTCTGGAGTCTGGAAGTGTAGTGAAGTTATGAAGTAAGTATTTGCATATTTGTACACTGGCTCGCTTTGGTGAAGGTGTGTATACACACTGGTTCGACTCTTCTAAGTAGCGTATGCAAAAGAAAATCTTGATGTTCAAGGATGACTAATCTATCGGATCAGTGTTGTTGTTTTACTATTGTCTGTCAATGAAGTCTTCTTAGATCTGAATGTAAAACTGAATGAATAAGGATTTTGATATTTGATTGATTGATTGTAGAAGTGATCTCTGTTGCTGCTGGTGTAAAGCTTTGTAAGTTGACAACAGATGTTCAGTATATTGCTGGTTTGTATAGACTTGATTCAAAATTTTATGTTTGCAGTAGTTTTGGAGGTACACGTAGGTTTGATTAACGAAAGTAGCGTATACATGCAGTTTGGGTTCATCCAATTACCATATACAGTCTGATGCATAGTGTTTGAGATTATAGTTGGTTCTGAATAATGATGTAGGTTTCTGGGTTCAGCACAATGTTCTGGTGTCAGTGATTTGATTGTTCAAATTAATTAAATGTTGGTTGATGCAGTTTAAGTTTAAAATTTGTTGATGGCTCCAGTATGAAAATTGGATGAAACATGGCCTTTAGATTGTTGTGTTGTGTTCCAGGAATATCCAATCTGAAAATTCATGAAACATGGTCCTTGGAGGAAGAAAGAAGGACATAGCCTTCTGTAGGTCGACACCTATGTACTAGTAAACAAATTGGCTAGTACAAGAGCTAGGGGGTTGCAGCTCCCTTCCAGTAGAAGCTAGAAAATGAGAGAAGGTTGTAGCCTTTTGCAAGTGGGTGCTTGTGTACTGGTATGAGTCTGCACCAGTACAAGATTGTAAACAAATTTTCTTATTATTAAAAGAAGACAGAGATGACAGTGGCAGGTGATTTTCACCCACATTGGGTTTCCACCTTAAATCTTGGTGTTCATGTGTGTTGCTTATGTGTGATGCTTTATTCTTTTTTTACTGCACTATCTAATATGCTATTTATGCACTAGTCTAAGATCAACACATGATAAATTGTCTAAATCACAAGTTCTCTGGATATTCGCTGGTTTCTCTAATCATAGTTGCGTGTACACACTAGTTCACTTCACTGAAGTAGTGTATATAAATCTATTTGGGAAATAAATTATTGATCTGATAATACTGATTCACCCCCCCCCCCCCCCCCCCCAAGTATTATTTCCAACAATCCTTAAAGTAGGATATCTAAATCTAGAGGTAGATCTAAAACTCTATGAAAATTTGTAAATAAATGCTAGAAATGTGGAAACGATGGGCATTTAAGAAGAATTGTAAATCAAAAATCATTGAGAGAGGGAATGTATTTGATGATGATGCCTCCAAAGAAGAGAATATGTCCTTAGAGGAAGAAGGGGATGTGTATTTGGCTTCTTCAAGCACATATGCAGATCATGACATATGGTTGATCAACTCAAGTGCCTCATTTCATATGACTCCCCATAGGGAGTGGTTTGGTGAATATTAAAGGTATGATGGAGGTGACATTTTCCTTAGAGATGATCCAATGTCTAGGATCATAAGATGGAAAAAATTCAAATTTATACTCAAGGATGGAAGGGTTAGAACAATCCCTATAGTTTTACACATTCTAGGAATGGCCAAAAACATGATATCTATAAGCAAGATGAGTGATGTAGTTGTAAATATTATTTTTTAAAAGTAAACTTGTAGGATAATTTGAGGAGAAATGGTGATTCATATTTTAGACCGGAACTATGTACAAACTATTGGGAAGTACTATTAATGATGGGTATAATAGTTCCATTGTTCTTGACTTGGAGATGAAGAATCGGAAACCCCTATTGTCCCTACAAAAAAAAATGATTTGTGGCATTAAATATTGGGGAATATTGGATATAAGAATATTCGAGCACTACATAGTAAAGCTATAGTTAAGGTATGTCTAATTACACTATATATCTTGATTTCTTTGAACATTTTATTCATGCTACACGTAATAGGTTAAGCTTATCAATAGGTTCTACAAGGGATAAGGGAATTTTAGAGTTGGTGCATAGTTATGTGTTTGGACCTATGCCTATTCCATCACTAGACAAATATATGTACTATGTCTCAGTCATATATGATTTCGTAAGGAATACATGGATTTATTTCCTATGGAATATATATGATGTCTTTTCCAAATTTAAAGAATTCAAGGCTCTTGTGGAGAATCAAACAGAGAATAAAGCGAAGTTATTTAGCAAAAACACGACGTGGATTTCTATGGGAATGGGTTCAAGGAATTTTGTAAGAAATGTGGTATATAAAGGCAAAATACCTCACCATACACACCTCAATTAATCAGGTTGTTGAAAGGATGAGCACGAGTCACACTAATGGAAAAGGAAAGGAGCATGCTTAGTGGTGCTACATTAGGACAAGAATTATAGGCAAAGGCAGTGAGTATTGCATGTTACTTGGTAAATTTATCACCCTCATTAGCATTAGTTGACAATACTTCACAAAAGGCATGGGCTAGTAAGAAACCCTCCTTAAAAATCTCATAGTTTTTTGTTATGATGCTTATGTACATGTCCCAAAGGAAAATAGAAACTAAACAATAGAGGTAAAACGTGTATCTATATTAGTTAGAAATATGGTTTAAAAGGTTATAAGCTTTGGAATCCAGAAACTACTAAGGTTGTTTACAGTCAATATGTTGTCTTTAGAGAGGTCAAAGATTTGTCAAATAAAAATCCCCACCAAGTGAAAATGAACTAGAGGTAATAGAGTTTGAGATACAAGATGAAGAATCTAACCACGCAAAGGAACATGATTCAAAGGAAGAAGAAACATATACTTTTGTATTGAGGAGATTTGTTTTGGAAAGAGGACAACTAAAAAGGTGTACTCCACCTATTTTTCATTCAATTTTTTCTTTGTCTATTACTAAATATGAGGGTGGTAGTGAATTCAAAAGATGGTAAATTTTAGAAGTTGTAAATTTAGAAGTGTTAGTTTTTGGTAGCATCGGAAGTGATCTAGCCTTGAAAATTGGTGGAGAGGCTAAGACACATGATTTCTAAAGAACCCAGAAACTTCTTGGTGAAATTCCACCCGGATTATATTTTATTAAAATAATTAATATTTTTAATGGAGTTCATAAGTCTAAACTTAGGGAAATTAAAATATTAATGGGTATTAATCAAAATATGGGTGAGAATGATCTAGAAGGCAGATCAAGTCATGTTTTATGCTTAGCCGTTGATTAAAACTTAATATCAACCATTAAATAGTCAACAGGAAAAATATAAAAGGGAGGCTTGGGGTTCATTTGGAAACACACAGAGAGATTGAGAAAATCAATTTTCTGAGGTGAGAAGTTCTCAGGAGGAAAATAAATTGGGGAGATCTTGTAGCTGAGGGGAAAAGAGAATTCGAGAGAAGGACTTTCCAAAAAATACATAATATAGAGGCAAAGAGAGCTTGTAGAGAGGCAACGCAGTAGCTAGGAGAAATAACGTTGGGCTAGTCTAGGCCCACGCAATCCTGATGCAGAGCCAGAAGGGCCAATGCAGAGCAGAAAAGATACCTGTCACACAAAATCTAAGACTTCCGGAATAGACAGAATTTTTGGGAACTTTCAAAACTGTCGGGAACTGCCAGAATTGTCAGGAACTACCAAAACAGCTAGGAGAGCTGACACAGAGGGCATAGAAAGTGATGCAGGGATGATGCAGATCCAACGCAGAAATAGTTGGGGTTAGCTAGTCTTGTGTCAAATCAGTTGAAATTATGCTGGGTGAAGTGAGGTAAAACTCACTCAGATTTTTTGCCAATATTTTCTCTGTAAAGGATTGCTAGATGAGCATCCTACATTACATTCAAGTATTTACTACCAATAGTAAGAATCCTCATATCTGTTGCACCGATTTTCCCACATTGGGTGTTTTCGGGGACGATTGTCTAAAAACAAGTGTTTCAATGTGATTGTTCATATGTTGATGTTTCTCTTTCCATTTAATTTTCAATTCTAGTTTGTGAAGTCTCCAACTGAATTTATTTTGGTATTTACTGAAGTATTGGTAAATAACTTATCATAAGTAAGTAGGAGAAATAAATCAATTATTGTAGCAAATTTTCACATGGAAGCAAAGAAAAAGGGCATGGAGAACAGTAGGGATCAAAATATTTCTAAATTACCTTTCAAGTTGGAAGAGGAGTTTTCTTTCCTACCAAGTTTTGCATCAGTTGAGGACTGGTACATTGATAGCAGGGCTTTAGCTCATATGACTAGAGAACGAGAATATTTCTCAAGCTATCAAGAGGAACAGATGAACTTTCAAATCACAATGGGTAACAAGACGAAGTGCACCCCAATAGGAAAAGGAACCGTTATATTCCATATAGCAGCAAGAGATAGCCTGCAGGCCACAAATGTACTGCATGTGCTATGTATGGGAATGAATTTGATTCCTATCTCTTAATTACAAGATAATGGATATGATGTATACTTCATTGGCAATAGAGTATATGTCAAGAATCCAAGGTGGAAAAATAGGTCCCAAATTGGAACTCGAAGCAACAGATTATACAAGTTACAACTTGAGTCTCCTATGGCACTGGTAAGCAGTAATGTCGATGGAGAAAATGAATTAAATGAGTTTTGGCATAGGATGATGGGATACTTACATCATGGGGTGTTACAGATGCTCAACGAAACTATTACGGGGGTTTCAGTGCTTACTACCAAGCATGATGATACATGCAGAGGCTGCATGTTAGGTAAGTACTCCAAAGCAGCATATTTCAAAAGCAACAATAGAGCTATGAATGTATTGGAGTTAATACACTCAGACATCTGTGGTCCGATGTCTACAAGGGCCATCAGTGGTGCTGAGCATTTTGTTACCTTCATAGGTGACCATTCCATGAAAACTTGGATCTATTTTTTGAGAACCAAGGATGAAGTCTTTGATCGGCTTAAAGAGTTTATGGCTCTAGTGGAAAACCTGATAGGAAGGAAGATCAAGATATTGTGCTTAGATAATGGCGGAGAATACATGGATAAGAAATTTACTGATTTATGTGTAAGAGAAGGGATCCAAGGAGAATGCACAACACCCTATAATCCAGAATAGAATGGATTTGTAGAAAGGAAGAATAAAACTATTGTTGGAGCAGCAAAGGTGATGTTTTTTATAAGAAGAGCTTCAGCGTAAATCACATGAAAAGGACATTTGTCGACGCATTTCGAACCAACTAATGTGGTTCATTATCAGGACAAGTTGAAGATACAGATCCAGATCAACGTGTTAAATAGTCTAAGCAGAGACTCCAACAGCTAAAACAATCTAACGGCTACTTTTCCACTCAAGAACCCCAGTCAAACTTCCTCTAACCGATTTAATATTAAAATACTATTATATTCATGGAGCTAGGTTAACCAGGTAAATAATAAAACAAACCAAAGGTTAATCTGTTAAAAATAATTCATTTATTTAATGTAGAATTCATTAAAAATTGAGCGTAAATTATTCATAAAATATTACTAATATTATTAATAACAATATTAAATCAAATGACAATTCAATTAACATTCTTTTATAGGTTTTATTATTAATAATAAATTAATGAATTACTTTTAAATTAAGAAGAAAGATCTACACCCAACATTATAAGTTTAGACTTATAAGCATTTAGTACTATTAATATTTATAGTCCCATACATATTATATTAACTAGTATTAATACACAACCTAGTATTTTTATCTTATTTAGGGCATATATTTATTAATTTATATATATTAATAAAATTATTTATTTATTTATTTTTATGTATATTATTATTTTATACATATAATATTAATAATTAATTATATATATAAGGCATTATTATTTTAATGAATTAATAAATTAATTTTAATTAAACTAATTTAACCTTTTTTCTATAAAAATTAATATGTATAACCACTAACTAGTATTTTTATTTAGGACATATATATATTAATAAATTAATTAATTAATTACATTTTAATATTATTAATTATATATATTAGTATTTTATACATATAATATTAATATTTTAATAAATTAATAAATTAATTTTTAATCGACCTAATTTAACCTTTTTCTATAAAATTAATTATATATTAATTATAAATAATATTAATTATGATAACAATAATAAAAATAGGGTATAATAATAAATTATTAGAATATACATATATATTTGATATATTTAATGAATTAATCCTTTAAACAAATATTGACATATATATATTTATACATTTTTATATATAATAGAGTAATATTTTAAATTAAATAAATGAATTATTTTTAACAGATTAACCTTTGGTTTGTTTTATTATTTACCTGGTTAACCTAGCTCCATGAATATAATAGTATTTTAATATTAAATCGGTTAGAGGAAGTTTGACTGGGGTTCTTGAGTGGAAAAGTAGCCGTTAGATTGTTTTAGCTGTTGGAGTCTCTGCTTAGACTATTTAACACGTTGATCTGGATATGTATCTTCAACTCGTCCTGATGATGAACCACATTAGTTGGTTCGAAACGCGTCGACAAATGTCCTTTTCATGTGATTTACGCTGAAGCTCTTCTTATAAAAATGACTGATCACAGAAGCCTCAATTCTACAAAGGTGATGTTATATGATCACAATCTACCCAAGTTTTTATGGGTAGAAGCATGCAGCACAGTTGTACACATTCAGAACAGGACTCCTCATAGGGCTTTAGGATTGAAGTCATCAGAGGCAGTTTTCACAGGAAAAAAGCTAAAAGTAAGTCACCTCACGATATTCATAAGTGTAGCTTATTGCCATATTCCAAAATAGAAGTGGAGAAAGTTAGTGAAGAATGTCGAAGTTGGGTATCTAGTATGTTACAACAAGACTTAAAAGGCATATCAGATCTATATTCCAAGCAGCAGAAAGATTGTATTAAGGCGAGATGCGAAGTTCATGGAAGATAGAGCCTTCAAGAAATCTCGTGAGGTGTCATTTGAAGAATAGGATGAGGATGATCCTCTAGTCCACCAATAGGGATCAGATCTGGCAGGAAGACAAGCATCTGGTTCAAGCACAATAACCACTACTAGAATCTCCTCAAGAAAAGAGGATCTAGGAGTGTCACAGTAGATACATGAAGAGGAACAGATGGAACCTCCCATCACCAATGGAAGAACTAGCTAAGAAGTACAACAAAATATGAGGGACACAGAGGAATTCGTTGGAGCTCCTAGAGCTGAGAAAAGGAATCGTAGACGACTTGATAGGTACCAAGCTTGGTAGCTCGGGTTGAAGAACCATGTAGTTTTCAAGAAGTCGTACAACACCAGGTATGGGTGGATGCCATGGTAGAAGAGTACATTTATATCATGATAATTGATGTCTGGGAAATTGTACCAAGAGCAAAGAACATATCAGTTGTAGGTTCGAGATGGATCTACAAGATCAAGTATGTTGCAGATGGTAGTGTAGGTAAGTACAAGGCTAGGTTTGTCGCAAAAGGATATGCACAAAAGAAACGAATGGACTATGAGGAAACCTTTGCCCCAATAGCTTGCTATGCCTCTATTAGATCCATTATCCCTTGCAACAAAGATGGGATGGGAGATTCACCAAATGGATGTCAAGACATCATTCTTGAATGGGGTGATAGAAGAAGAGGTATATATCGAACAACCAAAACATTTCGAAACACATGAAAAGAGATATCATGTGTGCAGGTTGAAGAAAGCCTTGTACATGCTAAAATAAGCACCCAGAGCTTGGTATGGTCGAAATGACAGCTACTTCCAGCAGTTGGGATTCATCAAGAGCGATATCAATCCCAATATTTATTATTTGCTGGTAGACGGTGAGCCATTGATTCTGGTATTGTATTGGGATGATCTATTTTTGACAGGATCATCCAAACTCATTGAGGATTGTAAGAAGAACCTGGAAACTGAGTTTGATATGAAGGATTTGGAGCTAATGCACTATTTTCTGGGATTTGAAGTTTGGCAACAGGATGGTGAGATCTTCCTTGGCCAAGGAAGATATGCATAAAAAATTATAAAAATATTCAGAATGCAGGATTGTCGACCTATGGCTATGCCTATGATTATCAATTGGAAGAAAATATATGCTTTGGGAGACAAGGAAGTGGACCCCACCTTATATAGACAACTCATTGATTCACTTATGCATTTGGTCAACACCAGGCTAGACTTGTGTTATGTTGTCAACACCCTTAGTCAGTTCATGGTGGAACCAAAAAGGGTGCACTAGGTAGCAACAAAGCACATTCTCAAGAATGTGCATGGAACAATAATTTTTGGATTAAGGTACACCAAGGGCAATGATATCGAATTGAGTGGATCACTGATGCAGATTGGGCAGGAAGTTCAGTAGACAGGAAAAGTACCACTAGGTATTACTTCGGTATTGGATCTAGGATGACCTCCTGGTGCAATAGGAAGTAGAAATCTGTAGCTCTGAGCTCTACTAAAGATGAGTATATGGCAGCTAGAAAAGCAACATGTGAAGCTATATGGCTCGGGAAACTTCTTGTAAATATATTCAGGAGAAGGGTGGAAGTGAAAAGGATCTTCTGTGATAATCATAGTTGTATCAAGCTCTCTGAAAATCCAGTATTTCATTACCACTCCCAACACATCGATATTCGATGTCACTTTATCAGAGACCATGTTTAGCATGGAGAGGTACAGTTGGAGTACACTCCCACATGAAATCAGGTGGTAGAAATATTCACAAGGGCTCTAGGAAGAGCCAATTTTGTTCAATTTTGGGAACATATGGGTATGTTGGAAAATCCCTTTCAATAGAATGATGCAACATTTGAGAGGGAGTTGTAGTACAGACACAGTCGTGGTAGTGGAAATGTCACATGCAACACTACAATAGCAGCGGTAGCATAGTGTTGGTGGCAGCAGGTGCAGAAAGGAGATGCTTCAAAAACAGAGCAGCATGAATGTGGACATTGTTGCTAGAACACTTTCCTTGCTAAGAGGGAGTGTTATTTTTTGGTAGCATTGGAAGTGATCTAGCCTTGAAAATTAGTGGACGAGCTAAGATGCATGAGTTCTAAAGAACCCAGAAACCGCTTGGTGAAATTCCACCTGAATTATATTTTATTAAAATAATTAATATTTTTAATGGAGTTCCTAAGTCTCCACTTAGGGAAATTAAAATATTAATGGTTATTAATCAAAATATGGATGAGAATAATCTAGAAGGTGAATCAAGTCATGTTTTAATCTTAGCCATTAATTAGAGACTTAATCTTTGTCGTTGAATACTCAACAACAAAAAATGTAAAATGGAGGCTTGGAGTTCATTTGGAAACACACAGAGAGATTGACAAAATCAATTTTCTGAGGTGAGAAGTTCTCAGGACGAAAATCAATTAGGGAGATCTTACAACTAAGGGGTAGAGAGAATCTAGGAGAAAGACTTTCCAGAAAATACATAACAAAGAGGCGGAGAGGTAGCGCAATAGCTAGGAGAGTTGATGTTGGGCCAGTCTATGCCCATGTGATCCTAACGTAGATCCAGAAGGGTCATTGCAGAGCAGAAAGTTGCTTGTCATGTAGAATACAGAACTATCGGAACTATCAGAACTATCGACAATGTCGGGAACTGTTGGAATTGTTAGGAATTGTCGAAACTGCCGGGAACTGCCAGAATTTTCTGAAACCGTTGGAACTACCAGGAGAGCTGACACAAAGGGCAGTGAAAATGATGCAGGGTTGATGCAGAGCTAGTGCAGAAATAGTCAGGGATAGCTAATCTTGTACCGAATTAGCTGGAATTGTTCCAAGTGAAGTGAGGTAAAACTCACTCAGAGTTTTCGCCAATATTTTCTTTGTAAAGGATTGTTACATGAGCATCCTAGATTGTATTCAGAGATTTACTGCCAATAATAAGAATCCTCAAATTTGTTGCATCAGTTTTCCCACATTGGGTTTTTCCAGGGACAATTGTCCAGAAACAAGTGTGTCAATGTGATTGTTTATATGTTGATGTTTCTCTTGCCGTTTAATTTTTAGTTCTAGTTTGTGAAGTATGCAACTAAATTTGTTTTGGTATTTACTGAAGTATTGATAAATAACTTATCATAAGTAAGTAGGAGAAATAAATCAATTATTGTCACAAATTTTCACATGGTATCAGAGTGAGGTTCAGGCAAGATGGAAGCAAAGAAAAAGAGCATGGAGAATAGTAGGGATCAAAATATTTATGAATTATCTTCCAAGCTGGAAGAGGATTTTGCTTGCCTACCAAGTTTTGCATCAGTCGAGGACAGGTACATTAATAGTGGGGCTTCAGCTCATATGGATGGAGAATGAGAATATTTCTCTATCTATCAGGAGGAACTAATGAACTTTCAAATCACAATGGGTAATAGGACGAAGTGCACCCCAACAGGAAAAGGAACCGTTATATTCCAGACAGTAGCAAGAGATAGTCTTCGGGCCACAAATATACTGCATGTGCTAGTTATGGGAATGAATTTGATTCTTGTCTCTTAATTACAAGATAAGGGATATGATGTATACTTCATTGGTAATAGAGTATATGTCAAGCATCCAAGGTGGAAAAATAGGTCCCAAATTGGAACTCGAAGCAACACAATATACAAGTTGCAACTCGAGTCTCCTACGGCACTGATAAGCAATAATGTTGATGGAGAAAATGAATTAAATGAGTTGTGGCATAGGAGGATGGGACACTTACATCATGGGGTGTTGCATATGCTCAAGGAAAATGTTACGGGGGTTCCAATGCTTACTACCAAGCATGCTGATACATGCAGAGGCTGCTTGCTACATAAGTACACCAAAGCAGCATATTTTAGAAGAAACAATAGAGCTAAGAGTGTATTGGGGTTAATACAGTCAGACATTTGCGGTCCAATGTCTACAAGGGCCATTAGTGGCATTGATTATTTTTTTACCTTCATAGATGACCATTCCAAGAAAACTTGGATCTATTTTTTGAGAACCAATGATGAAGTCTTTGATCAGTTTAAAGAGTTTAAGGCTCTAGTGGAAAACCTGATAGGAAGGAAGATCAAGATATTGCGCTCAAACAGTGGCGGAGAATACACGGATAAGAACTTCACTGATTTTTGTGCAAGAGAAGGGATCCGAAGAGAATGGACAACACCCTATAATCCAAAATAGAATGGAGTCACGAAAAAGAAGAACAAAACTATTGTTGGAGCAGCAAAGGCAATGCTATATGGTTAGAATCTACCCAAGTTTTTATGGAAAGAAGCATGCAGCATGGTTGTACACATTTAGAGCAGCACTCCTCATAGGGCTTTAGGAAAGAAGTCACCAGAGGGAGTTTTCATGGGAAAGAAGACAAAAGTAAGTCACCTCAGGATATTAAGAAGTGTAGCTTATTTCGACATTCCAAAAGAGAAGCGGAGCGAGTTAGAGCAAACTATTGAAGTTGGGTATCTAGTAGGTTACAACGAGACTTCAAAGGCATATCAGATATATATTCCAAGTAGCAGAAAGATTGTAGTAAGGCAGGATGTGAAGTTCATGGAAGATAGAGCCTTCAAGAAATCTCATGAGATGCCATTTGAATAAGAGGATGAGGATGCTCCTCTAATCTAGCAACAGGGATCAGATCTGGCAGGAAGACAAGCATTTGGTTCAAGCACGGTAACCACTACTAGCATCTCCTCAAGAGAAGAGGATCCAAGAGTGTCATAGTAGGTACAGGAAGAGGAACAGATGCAACCTCCCACCACCAATGGAAGAACTATCTAAGAAGTATGACAATCTAAGGAACACAGAGGAATTCGTTAGAGCTCCTAAGGATGAGAAAAGGAAGCATAAACAACCTGATAGGTACCAATCATTGGTAGCTCAGGTCGAAGAACCCTCTAGTTTTCAAGAAGTCATACAACACCAGTTATGGGTGGATTCCATGGTAGAAGAGTACAATTCTATCATGACAAATGATGTCTAGGAAATTGTACCAATACTAGAGAACGGATCAATTGTAGGTTCAAGATGGATCTACAATATCAAGTATGTTGCATATGGAAAAATAGATAAGTACAAGGCTAGGTTTGTCGCAAAAGGATATGCACAAAAGGAAGGAACGAACTATGTGGAAACCTTTGCCCCAGTAGCTCACTATACCTCTATTAGATCCATTATATCCCTTGGAACATAGATGGGATGGGAGATTCACCAAAGGGATGTCAAGGCAACATTCTTGAATGGGGTGATAGAAGAAGAGGTATATATCAAATAACCAGAATGTTTCGAAACACATGAAAAGAGAACTCATGTGCAAAAGTTGAAGAAATCCTTGTACAGGATAAAACAAGCACCCAAAGCTTGGTATGGTCGAATTGGTAGCTACTTACAATAGTTGGGATTCATCAAGAGCGATGTCGATCCCAACCTCTATTATCTGCTAGTAGAAGTGAGCCGTTGATTCTGGTATTGTATGTGGATGATCTATTTTTGACAGGATCATCCAGACTCATAGCGGATTGTAAGAAGAACCTAGAAACTAAGTTTAATGTGAAGGGTTTGGGGCTAATGCACTATTTTCTGGGATTGGAAGTTTGGCAACAGGATGGTGAGATCTTCCTTGGCCAAGGAAGATATGCATAAAAAATTCTGAAAAGATTTAGAATGCAGGATTGTTGACCTACCGCTACACTTCTGATTACTAATTGGAAGGAAATAGATGCTTCAAGAGACAAGGAAGTGGACCCCACCTTATACATACAACTCATTGGGTCACTTATGCATCTAGTCAACACCAGGCCAGACTTGTGTTATGATCTCAACACCCTTAGTCAGTTCATGGTGGAACTAAAAAGGGTGCTCTGAGAAGCAGTCAAGCACATTCTCAGGTATGTGCATGGAATGGTAAATTTAGGATTAAGGTACACCAAGGGAAATGATATTGAATTGAGTGGATTCACTAATGCAGATTGGGCAGGAAGTTCAGTAGACATGAAAAGTACCACTGGGTATTGCTTCGGTATTGGATCTAGGATGACCTCCTGGTGCAGTAAGAAGTAGAAGTTTGTAGCTCTGAGCTCTACTGAAGCTGAGTATATGGCAACTAGCAAAGCAACATGTGAAGCTATATGGCTCATGAAACTGCTTGTAAATCTATTCAGGAGAAGGATGGAAGCGACAAGGATCTTCTGTGATAATTAGAGTTGTATCAAGCTCTTTGAAAATCCAATATTTCATGATCACTCCAAACACATCGATATTCGGTGTCATTTTATCAAAGATTGTGTTCAGCATGGAGCAATATAGTTGGAGTACACTCCAACAAGAAATCAGGTGGCAGATGTACTCACCAAGGTTCTAGGAAGAGCCAATTTTGTTCATTTTTGGGAACATATGGGTATGTTGGAAAATCCCTTTCAATAGAATGATGTAGTATTTGGGAGGGAGTTGTAGTGCAAATGCAGCAGTGGTAGTGGCAGTGTCATGGGAAGCAGTACAGTATCAACAGTAACATAGTGTTGGTGGCAGCAGCATTGTGGAAATGAGATGCTTTAGAAACAAGGTAGCATGAAGGTGGACATTGTTGCTAGAGCACTTTCCTCGCTAAGAGGGAGTGTTAGTTTTTGGTAGCATCGGAAGTGCTTTAGCCTTGAAAATTGGTGGAGAGGCTAAGACACATGAGTTATAAAGAACCTAGAAACTGCTTGGTGAAATTCTACCCGAATTGTATTTTATTAAAATAATTAATATTTTTAATGGAGTTCCTAAGTATAAACTTAGGGAAATTAAAATATTAATGGGTATTAATCAAAATTTTGGTGAGAACGATCTAGAAGGTGGATCAAGTCATGTTTTAATCTTATCCATTGATTAGAGACTTAATCTCAGTCGTTGAAGACTCAATAGGAAAAATATAAAATGGAGGCTTGGGGTTCATTTGGAAACACACACAGAGATTGACGAAATCGATTTTCTGAGGTGAGAAGTTCTCAGGAGAAAAATAGATTAGGGATATCTTGCAGCTGAGGGGTATAGAGAATCGAGGAGAAGGAATTTTCTGAAAATACAGAACAAAGAGGCAGAGAGAGATTGCAGAGAGGCAGTGCAATATCCAGGAGAGCTAACGTTGGGCCAGTCTGGGCCCACGCAGATACAGAAGGGCCATCGTAGGGAAGAAAACTTGCCGGTCATGTAGAATATAAAATTGCCAAAACTATCGGAACTACCAGGAAGTGTCGAAACTGTCAGGAATTGTCGAAACAGTCGGGAGTGCTGATGCAAAGGGCAAAGAAAGTGACGTGATGATGATGTAGATTTAGCGCAGAAACAACCGGGGTTAGCTAGTCTTGTGTCGGATCAGCCAGAATTCTGCCAAGTGAAGTGAGGTAAAGCTTACTCAGATTTTCTGCCAATATCTTCTTTGTAAAGGATTGCTAGATGAGCATCCTAGATTGTATTCAAATATTTACTGCCAATAATAAGAATCCCCATATCTACTGCACCAGTTTTCCCAAATTGGGTTTTTTCGGGGACGATTTTCCAAAAACAAGTGTGTCAATGTGATTGTTCATGCATTGATGTTTCTCTTGTCGTTTAATTTTCAATTAGACTAGTTTGTGATGTCTGCAACTGAATTTCTTTCGGTATTTACTGAAGTATTGTTAAATAACTTATCATAAGTAAGTAGGAGAAATAAATCAATTATTGCAGCAAATTTTCACAAGAAGCACACTCTCTATATTTGAAAGGATTAGTTTATTTTCCTAATATGTCACTCTAATGAATATTAATTTTAACTAGTAATGAGTTTCTTATCAAATTTCAAATAGGTTATGAGACTAATGAATTATGTCAATTGAAGGCTAAATAATGAAACTATATCTCAAATTAAAATCATAAAATCTAGTTAAGTAACTAAGCATATCTTAAATGAAAATTAAAATCAAACATTAACTAAGAATGAAATTCAAGTTTAATATCTAAGAATAAAATTCAAGTCTTTCAATAAGGATAGAACTTAAATCATGGTATCTATAATTAAATAAGATATAATTACATCAATCAATTCAGTGGAAACAATAAAGGTTCTTGATATCAAGACTAATTCTACTTGAGCTATTTCAAATCAAAACAACATTTTATACTACCAATGTAAATTTCAAGACAAAATGGGACTAATATCTTCCAATCTAGACTTTTAAAGGTTCTCGGTAGAAACTTCGGTTGTGGGATATCATGTCTTGAATGGATCAATAATGATACTCCCTTCACTTGTGAAGTTTAATGACATAAAAGAAAACTAATCACTCTTTTATTGAATGGAAAATTACTCCAAATCAAATCAAATGAAATGAAGGGAATTGAATCAAGTTTAGCTAGCTCTTCAAGCATTCTTTAAGGCCTCATGGGTGGAAAACCTAGTTGTAATGCCTCTTATTCAACTCTTAATGGTTGAAATGGCTTGTAGCAGTACTATGTTGACTAATCACAAGCATGAGGAAACTTGGTTTATAAAGAAAATGTCATTCTAATAAAATCGTAACATAAACTGTTAGGCCCCTATACTACTAGTGTAACCCCGTATTGTTATTAGTACAACCCCCTTATTATATTGTTGTACCCATGTAGTCCCCATATTGTTATTATTGTGCCCCATAGAAGCCCACTATTGTTATTATTGTGCCCTTACATTATTATTGTTATGTCGGCTCTGATTATATTATCACCCCTTAGACTCCTATATATGGAAAGGAGGGCTTTTCATTTGTATCATCCAAGAATTGTTCATTTGTGTAATGTAAAGGAGGTTTCCCCCTCGAAGAGGCCGAATTCTAAGGCGGTTGATCTCTCTTTTCTATCTTTTTGTGAGCTGGTTTCATAACATTTGGTATCAGAGCTTTGGATTCTAGGGTTTCGCTGCTCCAAATAGGTCATCGTGGCATTTTCACTATAAATTTTTTTCTACGACGTTTCAAGAAGCAAAAAAAAACCCATTTGAGATGAAATCACGCTGAACCTCGGGTCTGAATTTCAGAGATTTTCGTGCTATATTTGTGGAGATATGATTTGAGGAAGTTGGTCTTTTTGTAGACTCCTGAATTACATTCCAAACAAGTGACCTGGGGAAATCATCATAACTTTCTCTCTGAGCGTCGGATTGAAATTTTGTAAGAAGCTACAAAAAGAGGATGGACTGTAGTTTCTTGTATATATTTTTCAGAGCCAAAGGTTGAAACAGTGACACATAGCACTTCATACAAGTTTTATCTTCTAGAAAGGTCTATAATCAGGTCACCATGGGAGATTTGGCATAACTCTCCATTGGAGAATCCAATTTGGATCAGACTGGTGGCATTGGAAAGAGGACATAGAGAGCTACTGTAGGTCACAATTTCAGGACTGGAAGAACCAAAATTAAAGAGTTATAGTCTTTTCAAGATCGAGCTCCTAAAATCAAGAAAAGGCGATATGACAAAGTTTCATGGCAAGGATCCGGTAAATTGGATACTTCAGATGGAGCAATATTTTTATCTACATGGTGTACCACTATTACAAAAGGTATGTATTGCATCTTCATATTTAGAACCAGATCAATTTTTATGGTATAAAGGGCTTTGTTCTCATAAACAACTTGTTACGTGGTCAATTTTCATGGAGGAAATGATAGCACATTATGAGGATACAAAGAGCAGCACCTTATTTAGAGCAACACCACAACAATTGGAAAGAGTAAAAGAGCTTTGTTACATAGTGGAAAGTAAGATTATGGCAACACGGAAGTCTAACCTTCACAACTATAATAATGAAATTGTTGTTTCTCCTAGCCTTCCAATAAGAGTTACACCACAACAATTGGAAGAAAAAAGAGAAAAAGGGCTTTGTTACAATTGTGATAGCAAATGCACTAAAGGTCATAAGTGTGCTGAGAAGAAATTATTTTATATAGATTATGAAGAGGAGGAAGAAAAGGATCAAGAAACATCAAAAGAAGAGGATATGCGCTAGGACCCAACCCTAGAGAAAGAAGAAATGAATCCGACCATATCTTGCAAAGCATTTGCAAGAATTACCACTCCTCAAACTCTCAAGATAGAAGCACATATCAAGAAGAAAAAGGTTCAAGAAGTGAAACATCACATCGAGAAAGAAGAAATGAATCCAACCATATCTTGTAATGCATTGGCCAGAATTACCACTCCTTAAACTATCAAGATATAAGGACATATCAAGAAGAAAAATGTTCAAGAAGTGAAAGATCACATTAAGCATCAAGAAATGAATCCGACCATATCTTGTAAAGCATTGGAAGAAATTACCACTCCCCAAACTCTCAAGATAGAAGGACATACCAAGAAGAAGATTGTTCAAACAATGAAATATCAAGAAGAAAAGTATCAAGAAACATCAAAAGAAAAGGATACTCACCAGGAACCAACCCCAGAGAAAGAGGAAATGAATCCGACCATATCTTGTAATGCATTCATCGGAATTACCACTCCTCAAACTATAAATATAGAAGGAAATATCAAGAAGAAAAAGGTAATAGTGTTGATTGATTCGGGTAGTACCCACAATTTTATTAATTGTAATATAGCCAAGGACTTGAATTGCTTCCTAGATCCAGCACCAGAGTGTCAAGTGATGGTTGTAAGTGGAGGAACCATAAATTGCTCTGTAAAGTGCCATAATATCAAGCTATCCATGGGAGAATATTTATTGAATAGCCCAACGTTTTCCATTCCAATGGGTGGTGCTAATGTTGTACTAGGAGTCCAATGGCTACAATCCTTGGGTACAATAGTTTTTAATTTTCAAGAACTTTTTATGAAATTTTCTTTAGAAGGAAAGGAATTTGAATTAAGGGGTATCACAGGGAAACCAGGAAAGATAATCAACTCTGACGGAATGACAAAGCTTCTAAAGAAAGAACAACGAGGTGTAATTGCACAATTATGTTTGCTAACTGTTCCCACATCGAAATCATGTATTTCTCCATTTCTCCAAAAAGTATTGGACAATCGTTCCAAGGTATTTGAGACTCCCAAAGTTCTCCCACGTATTTATGATCATGATCATGTTATTCATTTTATTCCAGGATGTGTTCCTCCAAACGTCAAGCCTTATAGATATCCATATGCCCAAAGGAGTGAAATTGAACATATGGTTGCAAAAATGGTAGAGGTTGGTACAATTATCCAACCAAATTTGATAAACAAAGGAAGTTGTGAATGGAAGAATGGTGAAGCAGGGTGGGAACTCATTCAAAAGTTGTCGAATATCCCAGTTCCAACAATATTGCTAGAACTTGACAAGGAAGGAAAAAGAATATTGGAACCTGAAGAATTTACAGAACTGAGAAGTCGACAACTACGAAATCGATCAATTTCGAAGCATCTCATCAAGTGGAAGAACTTACCTTTTGAATATTTCACATGGAAGGACAAGAATTTTATACAGAAGCATCAAGAACTACTCAAGTGTTGAGGACAACACTTTTTGAGGGAGAGGGGCATGTTAGGCCCCTATACTACTAGTGTAACCTTGTATTGTTATTAGTACAACCCCCTTATTATATTGTTGTACCCATGTAGTCCCCATATTGTTATTATTGTGCCCCATAGAAGCCCACTATTGTTATTATGGTGCCCTTACATTATTATTGTTATGTCAGCTCTGATTATATTATCACCCCTTAGACTTTTATATATAGAAAGGAGGTATTTTCATTTGTATCATCCAAGAATTGTTCATTTGTGTAATGTAAAGGAGGTTTCCCCCTCGAAGAGGCTGAATTCTAAGGCGTTGATCTCTCTTTTCTATCTTTTTGTGAGTTGGTTTCATAACATAAACAAGAGATGATAGCAGTACTATGTTGACTAATCACAAGCAAGAGGAAACTTGGTTTATAAAGAAAATGTCATTCTAATAAAATTGTAACATAAACAAGAGATGATATATACATATGACATAATTAAAAGGAAAACACATAGATGTTAAATAACAAACTATGCAAAGGAAATCAAAGTATGAACACATGTGAGAACTGGTACACATGCCAAGAATTTGGGGGGCCTTCCAAGCCTTGTTTACACATACTCAACAAATTATGTATTGTGGAACCTTATAGCTAATGAGTATTAATAATTGAAGCCAAATATAGAACTTAATTAAAAAAAAATTGTATGAAGAAACTTAATCCCCATGCTTTCACTTGTATCTTTATTTATACAAAGCAAAGACAAAACTAATTTTTTGATAATCCTTCACAAGCTAAGTAGACACTTAATTTAGCATTCACCTTCATCTATTCGACCCTTGTGGAGGCTAAATTTTACTAAACCGTGGCTATTTGGATCTGGGTGAATTTGTTTTCTAAAACAATGTGATTTTTCCTCTAAATGGTCATGTTAACCAGACAACTATGGGTTTTTTGTGGATCCAAGAGGAATGTGCCCATATCATCAAGGCTGGGAATAAAATTTATGTCTTCAATTTCTCCCAAAATTCCTATCGATATCTTAATGTGTGAGGAATTACAATATCAAATTAATTCTAGTAAAAACTTGTAAAACAACTTTTCATATGCTTAAAATTTTCCAAATAATAAAAATACTTATTTGTGGTCTTATTTGGATTTATTAATCAAAATGAAAGAAAAATGTAATAAAAGTGAAGGGAAATGGGATTATTATAGTTGAAATGATTTTTATTAAGGCATCATTTTGGCAACAAAAATGAGGACTAAAATATCCCCCAAGAAGAGGTATTGCATGTCCTCATGCAATCAAAATTGTATCTTTCTCCTCTTTACAAGGCCTTAGTTTCTCTCAAGAGGACATCTACATTAGATGTAACCCCCTTTGCATTGGTTTTCTTGGTTTTCCATGAGTAATTGCACCATCAAACTTTGATTTCTAGCCTTTAGTGTTTTTCTTTTCTTTTACTCCATGAGTAATTGCACCATCAAACCTTGATTTCTAGCCTTTAGTGTTTTTATTTTCTTTTACCATTGATAAGCCTATTTCGATATTAGAGTGTTTTCCTTTTGTAGTTTATCATTCTCCTCTTTTAATCATTCATTTTCTTCAATAATATGCATGATTCTATCGGTGATATCATTATGAGTTTTTATGTATCTTCCCCATACTTTCATTTCCTCCACCTCCCTCTTCAACCTTCCTATTTTTTTCTTCTTTTTCTTCATATCTAGTTCTCAAAATTTCATAAGAGATTTTCCTTTTGCATCCTAAGAAGTGTCTTTTACAATGAATTCAAAATCCTCCTCTTCAAGTCGTGGTGATTCTCTTTCTTCTACTATAAAGGGGTCTTTTTCCACTACTATAAATGTAAATAGTTCCTCTTATTTTGCTACAAATGTGGAAGGTTCCCCTTCTTCTACCTTTTATGCTTCAATATAGTCATATAAAATTTGTTAATCCTTATCAATTTCCAAAATGGACGTTGTAGGAATAGAAAACCTTGTTCTCAGTTTCTCTGGAAAACTTGTAGATACTTATTATTTTTTACTGTCCTATTCATTATGTCTGTTGACTTCCTTAGCCAAAGACCTAATGATCCTTCTTTGTAAGTAGTTTTTGGTTTTGTGGTCTTTTCAACTTTCAATTGTTTTTTACTTCTTGAAATTATGTATCTTAATACCTCTAGTTGAGTAGTGTCATCTTGTTTTTATTATTTTGATATGTTTATAATGTCCTATATATTGGCTTCTTATACAAAACTGATGTCAATTAGAAACTTCTCCCAAGACTAATCAATATTTTGCAACTCATGCACTACTACAATTTTAATAGGCCATGATGGTAAAGGCTTATATTTTCATTTTTGGTTTCCTTCTAATGGCCTTGGCCATCCTTGTAATGTTGTTCCACATATAATATGGCATGTTAACAAATTTCTCCATTTTAAAGTGTTAAAGCAAGCATATGTTATATAGGAACATCACATTGTATCTTTCCTCACAAGTTATGTACTTCTGCATAAGAAATACTACATATTTCTTTGGATTCTTGAACCAATGCCTTGATACTCCAGTGACCCAATTGGGATTTAGTTTTAACTTTTAATGAAGGGGGTCCAAGATTTTTCTTACATAGGATTATTTTTAAACCACATTTCCACTTGTTAAGATAAACCTGTGATTTGAGATAATGTATGTTCAAAAGGATGAATGACGTGGTTGCGAATTTTTGCACTTTCTCCTTCATAAACGCAGGAAAATTCCTTTGTAACTTCTATATTATTCCCATGAATTTAGAGAATATATCCATCAACTCTGCATTATGAAGGATTGATAAACATTCTGGATGAAAATGAGTTATCTCAAAGTCAAAGGGTTCAATCCCAACTACCATTTCATTGTTAAACTATATACACCTTAAATTTATAAACTTTATATATTAATATCATTGTGTAAACAATTTTCCAACTATCAATTTTGAGTTATGGGGGATGGGCTAACAATATTTGTAACTAGAGATTATTTGGAACATAGAGAACAAAAGAAATTTCTTTAAGACCTTATATTTATCCCTAATTCGCCCAAAATTTTGAAGGACATCCTGCAATTCTACTTTGAATTGTTTAGATAATAATTTGATTACTCAAAAATTTAGATGAAAACCCAGTTTATTGAGGACAGATATACATTTATTCCCATTCATAAACAAACCAAAATTTGATGATGTCTTTCTTGGTAATTTAAGTGAGGACATGCTTGGTGTTGAGACTTGCGTCTCCCTTCACATGACTAACAATTCAGCCTATTGACAAATTGTTCTGAGCTACCCGAGGAATGAGACAAAATATTCACAATCAAACAAGCCACAAGTGCATAGAAAATAATCTAGAGGAAATAATAATATAAAAAGTGCTTACTTATTTTTATCAAATAGTAAAAAATTCACAAGACTACATCATAAGAAAGCTTCATTTCTTTTACAAAGGTGAAGGCCCATATTTATATTATTTATGGATCCCCTTTTACTTAGGAGTCATGCACTTGAATTATTTGTTTTATTATTAAATAACTTGGATAGATACCATTGGTGAATACCATGAGTGAATACCATGGGTAAATACCATGGTGAATGCCACGGGTGAATACTATGGCAAATTACCATGGTTTTTCAAAAACATGGGTTTGTAACCCATGAATGGAAAAAATCCAAGTGTAATCATATTGATTCGATGGAAAAGGTGGATAGCCAACAATTTTCACTCGAATCATATTACAAGGGTTACACATTAGGCAAGGAATCTCATCATTGTGAAATATAGTAAAATTAAATATCATTTGTGTTGATTCGATGGAAAAGGTGGATGGCACCAATTTCCACTCAGATCATTCCTCCCCCTAGGAAATAATGGTCCCCGTTACATAATTTTACCTATTAGATAAATAGGATTATGCTAAATTTGGATCCTAGTGAGCCACTTGCTTAATGAAGAATCTTCGCTACTTTGACAACATGGTAGAGATATATGTTTTTCTAGAAAATACCTTTTGTCTTGGTGTTTACGATTCAATCCATTGTAGCTTAAACTTGTGTGGAACCATATGTTGTTCATGTCATTGTTTGTACTTGGAATTAGTATTTTTAAGACATCATGAACCTATTGTTGTAAGCGTTGGATCTGTTAGTGTCAGTCTTGTTAACCTATCACCTAGATCAAATGTGCTTTTACTATGCATTTCGAGATTATCAAAATCAATTTTTTTATGTCACTAGGTTTACACAGCAAAATTTGGTCACTGTTTGGTCAATCTAGAGATGAGATCAATCTTTTGGAAATTCACTCATGCTGGTCACCTATCATACTTTTATGGAGGTGTCATAATAAAAACATGTCATTCATCATCATCATTCCATTTAGTCTCAAGTCATTCACTAGGTCGCTAGGGTTTCCAAGGTCCATCATTTTCATGAATAAATCCAGCAATGAATAGACCATGACAAGCAGCTCTTGAGTATTGATTTGTGAATTTTCACACATTTATCATGTTCTCATGTTCAAAAAGTTCCAGAAGAAGGAGTTCCATCACTCAGGAAAGTAAAAGGCATCTCAGGTTTTTAGTGGTAAAGGTAACTCTGTTTTCATAAGTGAAAAATCAATTTGTAAAGGATGGTGGGTCCCATTTCTTTTCTTAAAACAGAAATAATTTTCCCTATATAAACTCAAAAGCCCCCAAACTTGGTTCATTTACCTCTTATTCACTCTTGAGTATCGAGCCATCTCGTCCAAGAGAATAAAAAAGTCTGTTTCTTAGGAAAATTTGGCAAAAATCTTAAGGCGCTGTGCTCAGGAACAAAGTGTTGCACTCAAAGCAGAGGCACTATGCTCAGAAGAACTCCGTTGCGCTCAAGAACAAAGCGTTGTGCTCAGGACAAAGTGCCCAGAATTCACCCAAAACTCTCACAAATTTCATTTTTTTGGCTTGCAAGCTTAATTTCATTAACTTCTAAGCCAATATACATGTAAGTACACCATCATTATCCCTCATTTTCTTTTCAAAATCATCTCATGCCATTGATACTTCAAATTAGAGTTTGTAGTGAAATTTTTCATGGGAAACGATAAGGTGATAATGGAAATTTTTATTTTTGCTTTCTAAATCATGTAAAATGTTGTCCTACACCTGCATACATGTTTAATAAACCATTTTAACCATTCAATCCACCTCAAAACAAAGTTTTACCCATCAAAAAGTAAAACCCTAGCTCATTCCTAGAGGTTTTTGGGTATTTTTCATTACAAAACTTGTTTTTCCTCCTTGCAAGAAGTTCACTCTTACACTATTTCTTAACTCATTTTCATCAACTTCCAAATATCATATCCACCTTTTTCAAACCTTCTCTATCATTTTGTCAAAATCCACCTTCACATCACTTAATTTCCATTCATATCTCACACTTTATTTTTCATTGCCTGCTGCTAAGGTTTCTTGTCATCATGGAGGCAGAATCTTCACCAAAGAGGAAAAGACATCATAAGGGAGGCAAGATCCTCATATATGAGCCATCAAATTGTAATGAAATCAACTCCTATCCTTTCATCAAACAATACCTGAAGGATGTGCATTGCTTGGATTTTTGCAAAACAGTGAGTGAGGTGGAGTTTCATGAACAATTAATAGACTGGGTGGCATCTCAGTTGAAGGGTGAAAGTGTTGCCATCATTGGTGTTGAGTTAATTTTTTCAATGGCTTCCATCTCACTTTCAACAGGGTTACCGGACAATGGTGAATATTGGTTCAAAGGAATGAGCCTAGATCTTGAATACTACAAGCCTTTCTTAAAAACAACATATAGGGAAAATCATGCTCACATTATGCTTTTTAGATACTCATTGGAGAAATATGCCCCTTTGATGAAGATTGCATGAAGTTCTTTACATTTGAAGGAAGATTATCCAGTTTGTATGCTTATCATATTTGCCTCCTAATGCATTTCACCTCTCAAAAGTCACTCAACATGTGTAACTACCTATCCAGGAGCATTTCCAAAATGTCGGAAAAGATACAAGCGAAGAACAAAGAGCAGTCCCCAATCTTGTTTCATCACAGTCTAATAAAAAATATTGTCCTTCACCAGCTTGCAGAGAAAGGTATGACTTGGGAAGCCTTTTTGGAAAGAGCCCTGAAATGGCATGAAGCCAATGTAGTAGCTCAGTCTTCTAGTGTGCCAAAACAACAAATGGAGGTGGGGTCCTCTAGAAAATCAGTGGAGAAAAATAAAGTACCTAAGCCTGAGGTGACTAAAGTGTACAAGAGAGGAAAGAGGCTTGTGTTTTCTTCTCATGGAGAGAAAGGAGCCAAGCCTTCTTCATCGATAAAGCGGGGATCGATAGTGAAAGATAAAGACACAGTTGAGCATGAGTTTGAGCTATTTGATTCATAGGCAGAGGATCAAACTTCAAGCATGAAACAGACAATCATAGATAATTATTATCAAATCAAGGAGCTTACAATCAATATGGAAAGAGAAAAATATTTCATTTCATTCCTTGAATAGCAGAATAGTCAACTCAAAGCAAAGGAATTAATCATGGAAAAAGAAAAAACCAAGTTATTGCAGCAAGTTGGCAAAGGCAAAGAAATCATAGAATCAAGTGAGTCTGAAGGATCAAAAGGGAAAGGAAAGAGGAAAAGCCCAAGAACAAAGGGCCTAAAGAAGGCATCACAAGAAGAGGAAGAGCACATTCTATTGAATGAAGACCTAGACCTAAAGGATAAGATTTCTCTTGAGGTCAATCAAGACAAGGAATATTGGCTCAACAGGGTGAATCAACACTTGGAGAAGCTGCTTGAGAAGGAAAACATAGATAATCATTTTCTCAGACATATGGCGGACCACTACCAAGTTCAAAACATGATCACCAATGTCAAGGTTAAGCAGCTTGAAAACAAGCTTAAAGAAGCCAAAAAAGACCAAAAGGATGAGGGAAACTTGGAGATGCTTTCTGAAGCATATATGAAGGTTTAAAAAACATATTTTTACACCTTCCATCCAATTTTGAGCAAATTATAAGCACTTTAAGTTTTTTGAGAATTTTTGGGCTAAATTCAGAAAATCAACGGCTCTAGAAGCGCAGTGCCTTGGCGCAGTGCTTTTTTTGCAGGCCTCCATTTGAGTAAAATTTTATATTTTTGGAAAGATATTTCCATCCTCTAAAAACACATTTGCTCACATTTCACAGAGGTGGCTCAGTTTTGGAGAAAAGTGCAAAAAAGTGGCAAAAAACTAGCATTCTGGACCCTTTTTTGACAAGTGTTGCTCACAGGGAGTGATCTTGGGAGAATGGATATTTGAAGGCCTTCCAATGGTCCAAATTCACAAATTCAAACTGTTATGGAAAGTAGACTTGAAGTTCTAGTTGACCGTTCTCTCAGTTTTGAATTTTGACCCCTGGAAGGCACCTGAAAATCAGCTCAAAGTCGGCGCTATGCTTCTGCACTTTTCTGTGTTTTAATTTGTAAATTTCACTGTGTAAAATTTCTAGTTTCTAGTTTGACTTGGTCAAAGTCCAAACTCTTTATGTAATGGCACTATTTTCGAGGATAGGTGATGTAGGTATGAATAAATGTACATCATAGGTAGTTTTTGATGTTTATTAGGCCTCATAAAGGAAGCAAACTCCTAAACAAACTCTCCAAGAAGTGTTTGAGTTTCACCTTCTCACTCTCACCTATTGGTTGAGAGAATATTGGAGTCAGTTCCTCCACCAAGGAATTCGACTCCTGAAGGTGGGAAACTGGTCTAGGAGTGTCTATATGTATCATTTCTATTCAGGAGAAGAAGGTTGAACTTTTGTGAAGGAAGCTTACATGTAATCGTCTTTTCAGCTAATACAAAGACAGGTTGCAACTATTTTCAAGGAACTCTAGCCGAGTGAGTTCATGGTTCTTTTACTTCATTATATTTTTTTATAATGGTTAAAACATATTTATCTACATGATATCTCTTCTTTCTATGGATGCCTTACAGTGAAATATACAGAATTCTTGGTTTTCAAGCTCTGATATCTAGTTTTCATAGTTATGTTTATGTCTTCCTAAGCTAATGAAATCATGTTTACTTATGCTCATTAGGTTCTTCTACACTTTCTCCTCTATACTACACTGACAATATTCAAAATAAACCATGGCTTCTGATATCTATCTCCTTCTCATATTTTCTCCTGTACTCCTACAACCTAAACCTATTTGTGGCTCCAAACCCTAAGTTCAGCAAACCCTAAAGCCCAAATTTTCACAAACAAACAAAAAATAGACATATCTAGCCTAAAATTCATTTGATTTAAATGCATATCACTGATAAGAGAATTACAGAGATCCCTCTCATGCTCAGTAGGGCTATCTATCTACTGAGATGAAGTGGTTTGAGGTTACCCTTCTCGATTTCCTTTTCAGCCTAGGAGATTGTAAGGACTAACATTTTTGGCGTCATTGTTGGGGAACAAATGTTAACTCATTCTTGGGAAATATCTAAGAGCTTTCAAAGAACTGGTTCTGTAGTTCACAGCTTCTAGTATTCAAAGATAGGTCCTGAACCAAATCCACCCTTCATTGTTGAATATCTAGAAAGACTGTTTAGAAAACTTAGATTACCCATCACTAAAAGTGAAGTTCAAAAAATTAGAAGAACAACCTCTCTTCCTAAAAATCTATTTGCCTTTGAGCAAATTCCTTTTGATGAGAAAATAGAATTATCTTTTTCCAGGTCGAAGTTTGAGTCCTGTATTTCTGAAGTGACATTAGAGCCTTTAAAGGTTGAAACTCACTCTATTTCTTCAGAATCTTTTTCTGCTAAAACTGATCATGAACTATGGTTGAATTTTGACAAGCTTCAAAGCCGGCTTTGCTAACCAACTCCAGATCAATACTAAAAAATCTTTTTTCCAATATCGACTTGAATACTTGGCCACTACTTTATCTTTTGTTTCGCCTCCAAGCACATCTGCTACATCTCCCAAAACTTCAGTTTCATCATCTTTCATACCACCTCCATTTGTTCCATCTTTGCCTGTACAATCAATTGTAGTAGCTCCGCCACCCCCATCAGTATCATCATCCTTACCTACACAGCCCATTGTAGCACCTCCACTATATCCAGTGGTCATGGCATGATTTGCACCTCTCTTACTACCTGCTCAACTTGCTTCTTTGCCTCAGAATTATGGTCAAAGACTCCCTTTGTTTGATGGAAGTGCAGAAATTACAGCTCAGTAGCATGTTAACAAGTTAATAGATTTCATTTATTTATAAGAAATTGATGAAGATAATACCAAGATGAAGATTATAGCTCAAAGTTTCTTAGGAGATTTTAAGAAATGGTTTCGAAGTATGGCTGCTAATTTTGTTAACAATTCTCAAAGATTGATTGAATTATTCTTAGCTCATTGGCAAGAGATGAAAAATCCATTACAGATATTGGCTAAGTATAACTCAATGAAAAGGAACTCAAACGAAACAGTTCAAGAATTTACAGCAAGATTCAATACAGTGCACAATTCCATACTTGATGATATGAAGCCTTCTCATTGTTTGAGGTGGAGTATGAAGCATTGATTGTTGGCATCAAAATTCTAAAAAAAGTTGGGAGCAAAAAAGATTTATGTTTATGGCGTCTTCAAATTAGTAATAAAAAAAGTCAAAGGGGAATACTAGACCAAGCACCCAATAATCATATCTTATCACAA
The DNA here is from genome assembly GCA_000404065.3 of Pinus taeda. Classification (NCBI taxonomy): domain Eukaryota; kingdom Viridiplantae; phylum Streptophyta; class Pinopsida; order Pinales; family Pinaceae; genus Pinus; species Pinus taeda. Next base: position 83,598 of record APFE031347449.1, read on the forward strand.
CGTTGTACTTGACGTCCTCAAGACTTATTCAGATTACACTTTGTCTCTTATTCATAGAACTCAGAATGTCATAGCTGACTCACTTGCCACTACAGCAAGTATGGTGAAGATCCTTGTTTATCCTAATCAGAAGTACTCTATCCATGTCAAACATCACCCAACTGTTCCAGATAACATGAGATTTTGGCAAGTGTTTGGGGATGATAAATAGATAAACAGTTTTTTGCAATTGAAGGGAGAATTTCAAAATTCTCACATTGATGATGCATAAAATTTGAATGATCTTGACATCCACTTAGCTAAGATTGCAGTATTACAGCTCAAGGAAAACAACATTCCAAGAGGCTTGGTGCCTTTGGAAGAGTTATTTGATTGTGATGATGTCGCCAAGAAGCCCACCATGGTTCCTACAGAAAAAGGAGTTGAAGATGTAAACATTGGCACAGTTGATAATCCTAAAATGGTCAAGTTATCAAACTCCTTATCTCCTCAAACAAAAAGTAAGTACATGTCTTTAATGAAAGAATTCGCTAATTATTTTTTTGGACTATTCAAATCTGAAATTTTATGACAAAAATATCATTAAGCACACCATTCCTATTAAGCCCCGATGAGAAGCCATTTCACTAGAAATTAAGGAGGAACAATCCCAAGTTGCTGCCATCGATTGAGAAAGAGGTAAATAGGCTTTATAAGTCTGGAATCATAGTCCCTATTCTATTTTCTGAATGGATGTCTAATATAGTGCCTATAAGAAAGAAGACCGGGGAAATTTGTTTATGTATTGATTTCAGAAATCTCAACAAGGTGTCCTTGAAAGACAATTATCCCCTGTCCAAGATGGATCACATACTACAGAGAGTATTTGGGTCCTCTAGGATGTCGTTGCTAGATGGATACTCTGGATACAACCAAATTTTGGTACACAAGGATGATCAGCTTAAGACAGCCTTCACAACACCATGGGGTACATTCATGTATGCCAAGATGCCTTTTGGGTTGAAGAATGCATGAGCTACTTTTCAGTGGGCTATGGACATAGCTTTTGCAAACGAAAAATATGTATTTATGGTTACCTATTTAGATGATCTTATAGTGTTTTCAAAATCTGATGAAGATCATTTACATCATTTAAGAATTGTTTTTCAGAAATGCAAAAAATTTGGCATCTCACTTAACCCAAAGAAGAGTTTGTTTTCCATGGAAGAAGGTAAGATATTGGGACACATCATCTCTAAAGATGGCATCCACATTGATCCTGCAAGAGTGGAGGCCATTCAACAATTAGATTTCCCAAGGAATAAGAAAGAGATTCAACCTTTCAATGGGAAAATCAATTTTTTGAGAAGATTCATTCCTAATCTAGTTGAGCACTTAAAAGAAATGACAAACATGTTGAAGAAGGACAGTGAAGTAAAGTGGTCTTTAGAGGCTAAGAAATCATTTCATGCAGTGAATTTTGCATTATCTACTACTCCTATTTTGATTAGCCCAGATTACACTTCAGATTTCATCATCTTTTCCTTTGTCTCTGAGCATACATTAGTAGCAGTCCTAATGCAGAAGAAAGATTAGAAAAGTGAGCAGCCTATAGAGTTTTTCAGGTGCACTACAAGAGATGCAACACTAAGATACAATATCATTGAAAAGCAGGCCTTGGCTTTGGTGAAATCTCTCAAGGATTTATGATTTTATATTTTGCATTCCCACACCAATACTTATGTTCTTATTGCAACAGTTAAAGAAATTATTGTGCAGACAAATCCTGAAGGCAGAAAAGGAAAGTGGATTGGTGTGTTGCTAGAGTATGACTTGGAGATAAAGCCTACAAAGCTCATCAAAGGAAAAGGTTTAGTTAAACTCATGTTTGAATCAAATCTACATGCACTAGACGTTAATGTGATTGTTGCACTTTATGAAGAACAAGAAGAAGACGATCCTTTCCTACATGTGTCAAATGTGTTCATGTCCTCACCTTGGTATTCTAAGATTGTCTATGTCTTGCAGCACTTGAATCCCCCACCGGAAGTCCCCAAAGGTAAAGCTAGATCAATGAAACTGAAGACTTCTAAATATTGTATTCTAAATGGTTTTTTATTTTGGAAAGATCTTGGTGGTGTGCTACTGAATTGTTTGACAAAAATTGAAGCTAAGGATGTCATGAAGGATTTCCATAAAGGAGATTGTGGTGGTCATCACTGTTGGAAAACTACAGCAAAGAAGATCTTAAGAGCTAGCTTCTATTCGCCCACCCTCTTTTTTGGTGTATACAAAACAGTCATGAGCTGCATGAATGCCAAATTTTTCAAGGAAAGAGAAAGATTTTTCCATTACCATTACAGCCCATTTTAATTTCAGCTCCTTTTCAGCATTGGGTTCTTGATTTCATTAGTGAAATCCATCCTTCATCTTCAGCACAGCATAAATGGATATTGACAGCCATCGACCACCTCACAAATTGGATTGAAGCAATCCCAACCGGGCAAGCTACTGATTCTGTCATTATTCAATTCATTGAGTCTAATATTTTGTCTAGATTTGGTTACCCATAGAAAATAATTATTGGCAATGCTGCTTCTTTCAAGTAAAAAGTAATGGTGGACTTTTTTGCCAAATACCATATTGTGTTAGGACATTCTATTGCTTATCATCCGAAAGGGAATGGTCTTGCTAAATCTTCCAATAAATCCTTTGTTAACATCATCAAGAAGGTTCTAGAGGTGAACAAGAAGAACTGGCAAAAAAATCTCATCAATGCCTTATGGGCGGACAGGGTCAGAACTAAAAAATCAATAGGTATGTCCCCTTTTTAGCTGGTGTATGGAGTTGATACAGAGTTTCCTTCATCTCTTGTTGTCCCGATCATGAAAATTTTGCAGGAATTGGATAGTGAGACTAATGAAATACAAAGGAGGATGAATCAGATGATTCATTTACAACAAACAAGAGAATAGGTTCTTTAGAACACATCCAAACTCCAGGAGAAGATTAAAATAATTTATGATCACAAGAACAAGGAAGACAATTTTAATCTAGGAGATGTGGTTCTTTAGTGGGATGCTAGAAATGAAGAAAAGGGAAAACATGGTAAGTTTGAAAACTTATGGAAGGGACCTTACAAAATTTCTTCTTTTATAGATTATTTAGGAGAAGCGACCAATGATAGGCTTCTCAAGCACTATTATGTCTGAAAAAAGTCCTGAAAATTCATCATCACTGTATATACCGGTGTGTATTTTATTTCCAGTGATATAGGTGGCTGCCATAGGAGTTTGAAGCCCGAAGTGAAGGCCCTAAGGATTCTTAGTTCAACCACTGTTTTGGTTTTTATTTCACTTTTCATTCTTTGTCATGTTAGAAGGTCAATCAGTTTTAAGTCAAAAGTCAGTTTTCATGCATGTTGACTCCATTTCCCAATGGATAAGGCTACTTGGTCTACGGTGTTCTTGACACCTCTAAGGAGCTTCCATCCCCAGTTGGAGCCAATGTTAGTGCCTCTTTTGTTATCCTATCACCTGGATCAGATGTGCTTTTACTATGCTTGTTGAGACTATCAAAATCAAATTGTTTATGTCACTAGGTTTACACAGCAAAATTTGGTCACTGTTTGGTCAGTCTAGAGATGAGATCAATCTTTTGGAAATTCACTCATGTTGGTAACCTATCATACTTTTATGGAGGTGTCATAACAAAAACATGTCAGTCATCATCATCATTCCATTTAATCTCAGGTCATTCATGAGGTTGCTAGGGTTTCCAAGGTCCATCATTTTCATGAATAAATCTAGCAGTGAATAGAGCATGACAAGAAGCTCTTGGGTATTGATTTGTGAATTTTCACACATTCATCGTGTTCTCATGTTCAAAATGTTCCAGAAGAAGGAGTTCTAACTCTCAGGAAAGTAAAAGGAAGCTCAGGTTTTTAGTGGTAAAGGTAACTCTGTTTTCATAAGTGAAAAACCAATTTTTAAAGGATGGTGGGTCCCATTTATTTTTTAAAAAGAGAAATAATTTTCCCTATATAAACTCAAAAGCCCCCAAACTTGGTTCATTTACCTCCTATTCACTCTTGAGTATCAAGTTATCCCTTCCAAGAGAGTAAAAAAGTCGATTTCTTAGGAAAATTTGGCAAAAATCTTGAGGCATTGCACTCAAAAGAACTGTGTTGTACACAGGCGTTGCACTTAGGAACAAAGCGTTGCGCTCAGGACAGAGTGCCTAGAATTCACCCAAAGCTCTCCCAGATTTCATTTTTTGGCTTGCAATTTTAATTTCATTGACTTCTAAGCCAAGAGACAAGTACATACACCGTCGTTATCCCTCCTTTTCTTTTCAAAATCATCTCATGCCAATTATACTTCAAATTAGGGTTTGTAGTGAAGTTTTTCATGGGAAACAATAGGGTGATGATGGCCATTTTTATTTTTGGCTTCTAAAACATGTAAAATTTTGTCCTACACCTGCATACATGTTTAATAAACCATTTTAACCATTCATTCCACCTCAAAACAAAGTTTTACCCCTCAAAAAGTAAAACCCTAGCTCATTCTTATAGGTTTTTGGGCATTTTTCATTACAAACCCTGTTTTTCCTCCTTGCAAGCAGATCACTCTTCCACTATTTCTTCACTCATTTTCATCACCTTCCAAATTTCATATTCTCTATAATTCTATCAAAATCCACCTTCACATCACTTCATTTCTATTTATACCTCACACTTTATTTTTCATTGCCTGCTTCTAAGGTTTTTTGTAATCATGGTGGCAAAATATTCACCAGAGAGGAAAAGACATCATAAGGGAGGGAAGATCCTCAGATATGAGCCATAAAATTGTAATGAAATCAACTCATATCCTTTCATCAAACAATGCTTCGAGGATGTACATTGCTTGGAGTTTTGCAAAAGAGTGAGTGAGGTGGGGTTTCATGAACAATTAACAGATTGGGTTTAAACTTAGTTGAAGGGTGAAAGTGTTGTCATCGCTGGTGTTGAGTTCATTTTTTCAGTGGCCTCCATCTCACTTTCAACAAGGTTACTGGACAATGGTGAATATTGGTTCAAAGGAATGAGCCTAGATCTTGAATACTACAAGCCTTTCTCAAAAACACCATACAGGGAAAAGCATGCTCACATTATTCCTTTTAGATACATATTGGAGAAATATGCCCCTTTGATGAAGATTATCATGAATTTCTTTACATGTGAAGGAATATTCTACAGGTTGTATGCTTATCATATTCGCCTCCTAATTCATTTCACCTCTTGAAAGCCACTCAACATTTGTAACTACCTATTTGGGAGCATTCCAAAATGTCGGAAAAGATACAAGTAAAGAATAAAGAGCACTCCCCAAGCTTGTTTCATCACAGTCTAATCAAAACAATTGTCCTTCACCAACTTGCAGAGAAAGGTATGGCTTGGGAAGCCTTTTTGGAAACAACCCTGAAATGGTATGAAGCCAATGTAGCAGTTCAGTATTCTAGTGTGCTAAAACAGCAAATGGAGGTGGGGTCCTCTAGCAAATCAGTGGAGAAAAATCAAGTACCTAAGCCTAAGGTTACTAAAGTGTATAAGAGAGGAAAGAGGCTTGTGTTTTCTTCTCATGGAGAGAAAGGGGCCAAGCCTTCTTCATCGACAAAGCAAGGATCGACAACGAAAGATAAAGATACAGTTGAGCATGAGTTTGAGCTAGTTGATTCAGAGGCAGAGGATCAGACTTCAAGCATGCAACAGACAATCATAGATAAATAATATCAAATCAAGGAGCTTACAATAAATATGGAAAGAGCAAAATATGTCATTTCATTCCTTGAACAGGAGAATAGTCAGCTCAAATAAAAGGAATTGATCATGGAAAAAGAACAAACCAAGTTATTGCAGCAGGTTGGAAAAGGAAAAGAAATCATAGAATCAAGTGAGTCTAAAGAATCAAAAGGGAAAGGAAAGAGGAAAAGCCCAAGAACAAAGGGCCTAAAGAAGGCATTGCAAGAACAGGAAGAGCACATTTTGTTGAATGAAGACTTAGACCTAAAGGATAAGATTGCTCTTGAGGTCAATCAAGACAAGGAATATTGGCTCAACAAGGTGAATCAACACTTGGAGAAGCTGCTTGAGAAGGCAAACATAGATAATCATTTGCTCAGACATATGGTAGACCAATACCAAGCTCAAAACATGATCACCAATGTCAAGGTTAAGCAACTTGAAAACAATCTTAAAGAAGCCAAAAAAGACCAAAAGGATGAGGAAAACTTGGAGATGCTTGCTAAAGCATATATAAAGGTTTAAAAAACATATTTTTACACCTTCCATCCAATTTTGAGCAAATTTTGAGCACTTTAAGTTTTTTGAGAATTTTTGGGTTAAATTCAGAAAATCGGTTGCTCTAGAAGCACAGTGCCTTGGCATTGTGCTTTTTTGGCAGGCCTCCATTTGAGTAAAATTTTATATTTTTGGAAAGATATTTCCATCCTCTAAAAACTCATTTTCTCATATTTCACAGAGGTGGCTCGGTTTTGGAGAAAAGTGCAAAGAGTGGCAAAAACCTAGCATTTTGGACCCTTTTTTGATAGGCGCTGCGCACAAGGAGTGACCTTGGGAGAATGGATATTTGAAGGCCTTCCCATGGTCCAAATTCACAAATTCAAACTATTCTGGAAATTAGACTTGAAGGTCCAGTTGATCATTCTCTCAGTTGTGCATTTTGACCCGTGTAAAGAACTTGAATATCAGCTCAAATTCGGCGTCGTGCTTCTGCACTTTTATGTGTTTTAATTTGTATATTTCACTGTGTAAAATTTCTAGTTTCCATTTTGACTTGATCAATGTCAAACCTATTTATGTAATGGTACTAGTTTCGAGGATAGGTGATCTAGGCATGAATAAATGTACATAATAGGTATTTTTTTATGTTTATTAGGCGTCATAAAGGAAGTAAACTCCTAAACAAACTCTCCAGGAAGTGTTTGAGTTTCACCTTCTCACTCTCACCTATTGGTTGAGAGAATCTTGGAGTTAGTTCCTCCACCAAGGAATTCACAAACAAGCAAACAAAAAAATACACATATCTAGCCTAAATTTCATTTACTTTAAAGTCATATCATTGATGAGAGACTTAGAGAGATCCCTCTCATGCTCAGTATGGCTAGTTGCTGAGCTAAAGTGGTTTGAGGTTACCCTTCTCGATTTCTTTTTCAGCCTAGGAGATTATAAGGACTAGCAAGATTCGTTCAACAATTTTGGCTACTCTATCTGCTTCATCCTAAGCATGGGAGGACCTTTTAGTGAATATGTAGTCAAAAGAGTGACATCCATGGTTGCTACTAGTTGTCTACAAATATTTGTGGCCAATAGTGTTGTGGAGAGATTTTTTATAGCCATTTTGAGCATATGGAAGGTTGGCATTCCATGTATATGGTTTCTTGACCTTGAATTGTAGGAACACCCTTGTAAGTGAGGTGAATATGTCTTTAGAGACTTCTATAATTTGTTCCACATGTTTATGTTCTATAAAGAGAGATTGTGCTAAAGATATGGTGGTCACAATGACCTTTGTTCTCCTTCTAGCATAACCATGAAGAGGAAAAATTTTCAGATATGAAAGACTACTTTTTGGCATTCTTTTTCCAAGATTAATGAATTTCCCATGGTTGGAGCTATCTCTAGTATCCTATAGATTTGATTCCCTAGAGTAACAATGGAACTACAATGTTGAGACTCATAAATTTCATAATGTTTCCACATATAAGGTTGTCGTAGAAGAAAGTCACAAACTTCAAGTGGGGAAACATCACACAATACCTCATGTTTGAAGGGCCTGATGTTGTAGGGAAGAAAACATTGTTGGCTGACATAGTTGTCTCTTCCATAGCTCAACCAACCAATGGTGTATGGTTGGGACTATGGCACTATATTTATCTTCAATCTTTTGATGACCTCGATGGAGATCAGTTTATTTGTATCCAACTCGCAAAAATGAAATGTAATGGAGACCCCTTTGCCCACATATGTAAATGAAAGAGGTGTTTCCCTTCCTTAAGATCCTGTAACTCTTCTAGTTAGATCTTCATAGTCATGGTGGAAGCACCAAGTTCTGAATCAATGATCATCTTCCCTTTCTTATGTTTCAAATAAGAATTAAGCTAGGGTCCATCTCTTTAAGCTCAAATAAGAATGATTGTCTTGAGTGACATTCATTCATGTTGTGCCAAGGATTTGATAGAACTCACACCACTTTCCATTCGTTTTCTTTGACTATGACCTAGGTTGGTTTTCTTAAGGTTGGATCTCCTTCCACTTCTCCTTATTCTATGAGTTAGGACCACATTTTGCAATCTTCTATTGCATATGATTTGTAGATTTGAACTCCCACTTATTCCTCTGCTTCAAATACTATTCAGTTTTGATAGAAAATCAATAAGCGACTCCTAGTAAGGAGGTATCCAAGAAATCCATCTCCATTTGGATGTACCTATGTAGGCCACTTCAATACTTTAGAACCAAATTCCACTCAAAGTCTCTGATACCCAACTTTGAGAACAAGTTATGGGAAATATTAGTGTAGTTTGGAACTATCTGGTCTCTCTTATTTAAAAGTGGTCCATCTTATGTACTAGTCATCATAGTATCCCATCAAGTAGAATTCCTCTTTGAGGGCATCCAAAAATTCTTACCAAGTGTTCTATTTCCTAAATGACATAGATTCAATAACCTAGTATCCCTACAAGTAACCTTCCCACCAATATTTGACACGAGGAAGGGTTTTTAATTAGTGAAAAGATGATATTTTCACTATCAGGAAAAAAAGGATAAAATAATAACCTTCAAGCATGTTCAACCATTTCTCTAGGTTATCTACAACTATTTGGCCTTCAAATAATGGGAAATCAAACTTAACTTGCACTTTGAAGGGTTTCTCACCTTCAAAATTACTTCGTGTTGAACATACCTCAGCGATTGTCAGTAGTCATCCAAGGATCTGGGAAAAATTTTCCAACATCTCATTCCTCTGTCGCATGAGTTCTTCCTTGAGAAACATATTGATAAAATCTCTTTCTCCATCACTCCTCTATTCTTCCACCATGGGAGGTTTCTTGGGTTGGTGATTGTGGTTTTCCTTTTCAAGCTGGAAAATGTGAAGGAGCATATTCTGATGATCCTGTTGATATGGAAAGATTGAGAAATGAGACAAAATATTGACAATAGAATACATAACAAGTGCATAGAAAATAATGTAGAGGAAAAAATAATATGAAGAGAGCTTAATTCTTTTTATTAAATGGTAAAAATTTCATAAGACTACATCATGAGAAAACTTCACCTCTTTTATAAAGGTGAATGTTTGTATTCATATTGTTTACAAGTTCCCTTTTGCTTAGGAATCATGCACTTGCATTATTTTTTTTATTACTAAATACCATAGGTGGATACCATGGTTAATTCCATCGATGAATACTATGAGAAATTACCATGGTGAATACCATGTTTTGTCAAAATCATGGGCTTCTAACTTGTGAATGGGAAAAAAACAAGATTAATTGTATTGATTCGATGGAAAAGGTGGATAGCCACCAATTTCCACCAATTTCCACTCAAGTCATATTACAGTGGTTAAACTTTAGGTGGGGAATGTCATCATTGTGAAATCTAGTGATAATTGAAGATGAATTGTATTATTCGATGGAAAAGGTACTGGATAGCCACCAATTTCCACTTGGATCACAAATAACTTTGGCTTTGGAAGAGAATGATGAGGTATTATCATTCCAAAGTGTAGAAATGTATGGTATTGTGAGTAAGCAATAGGGTGGTTGCTTGATTTGAATGCAAAGGTTCTAGAGTACGTTGTTTAAAACATAGATTATATGCTTTCAAAACAAAGTATGTTTGTTTCCAAATATGAAGTTGGAATATGGAGAGGCTATTTCTTTTTAGGTGTCATTTCAAAGCTTAAGCATGAAGACAGATGAATAAGATATAATGAGATATGTATTTTGAGGTAATGATGAGAGTATGTGGTCAAGTAACAGGAGATTTTTTATGGTTATGATTGGAGTATATAGGTAGAGTAGTAATGGGTATGATATTGTAATTATGAGGAGTGAGTATTTAGTAGGATCGGTAAATAAAATAAAATAAAAATAAACAATTTGTGCATTCATTAAGGATCTAAATGGAATAAGAAATTGGAATTGTGAACAATGATGACCACAAAATTAAGAAAATACCTCCAGGGTATAATGTAAATAGTATAAATAAATAGGTATTTATTATTTATTTTAAGTTTGATTTGAAACAAAATTAAAACATACTCTAATGCCATAGAAACAATTTGTAAATGTATTCAATGTTATTTGTAAGCCTTCAATTATTCATTTGCAAGTTGATGGTCTTCATGATTTGAATATTTAATTATATTGATTTGATATTAACCCTGCTTGTAAACTCACTTGTACCTTGTTGATAGGTATGCATATTATCTCCTTCTTCTTCAAATGGGCAAATAGAACTTGTGATTTTTGGGAGGAAACGATCACATGGTTGTCTTATTATTTCTAATTTGGATCAGAAATGGTCTCCTGAAGACTACAAATATAGATTGTTGAGCCTTGTTAGCTAAAAAATATAATTCTTTGTACAAATTTATATACAATAGTCATTGAGCTTCTGAAAAAGAAATAATGAGACATATTCATCTTTGTAGGTATTCTTTTTAGATCAATATTTGATCCTAATAGGAAATCATTGAAAATTATGAACATTACATACAAAATATAGATGATTTTAGCAATCACTTGGTAGGTATTTTATTAGGGATTTTCATTGGCCAATTTCTTAGCTTTCCATTGAAAATTCAAGTTTATATTGTGCCACTAACCTAGATTTTCACAACTAAACTATTTTATTTTCCTATTTTTACCTTAGAAAGTAATTTGTGATGGAATAATGGTAGTAATTGTTACCCACCATCCATGAGTAGTATATATAGGAGACAAAATTCTCCTAGATGGTCTTCAGCTAGTAGAAAACAACCCCTTGCAACCACTAGATAGCTCGATGTGCCATTATATCTGCCACTTGAGCCATCCATGTGGTCCCTCGCCCACTTTTTATGATTATATGTTTGAAGGTGGGCCTCCTGACCCTGAAGGTATGGATTTTCATTAGTATAGTTAAGTAATTTTCCTTACTTTTCATGGGCACTTTTGGGCATGGATTGGTGGGGGGGATTTGGCAGAAACAGTGGACTAGGTCTATACTCTTGTTTCCATTGCCTGATTTTGTGGTTAGCCTTATATCCTATTCTTGTGGGATATTCTTTACTAGACATTAGCTTTAGGGTTGGCACTAAATGAGAATTGTATGGTCCCACTCCCTGACACCATATACATCACTCCCTTCCACTTATTTTAGCCCCATTCATTTATTTCCCATCTGGGTCCACATGTGTTCATTAGGTCCACATAGATTTATCCTCCCACTCCCCTTATCCACACCTTGGGTCAGACCTGGAACGATGCTCGAATATTGATGTAGCTAAAAAGAAAAGGAAAAGCATAATTTGGCCACTCCCAATAGGAAATGTATCACAAAATGAAAAAGATGGCCGAGACATACAAATTTAGCACATGGGAAAAAGGCAAGCATGAGCTCTACCCTTATCCATCGCAATCACCCTAGTTCCTATGGGCCCTATATGAGCCCCCTCTATCATTAAGGAACCCACAATTATCCCAACCCTTGGTGGGAAATGAATTGCCCCACCTAAACGAGGTATCCATTGCTATATATTACACAATATGCTCTCATCCCATGGAGCCCTGAGAAATTATGAAGAAAAATCAATTAAAATAAAAAGGAATATGAGGAAGGGTGGAAAAACAAAGGCTGGGGTAACTCATGTAACATTATTTGCACCCTCCTACACTCATATACCTAGGTGTGGGCTTCCCATATTATATGCACCCTTGTACAATGGAAAATATGTATTTTATGTCTGGTCCTGCACTCTACAAAACGTCCACCACAAGGCTCATCATGGCATGCTTTCAGAATGTCATAGATCTCATCTTCATGAATGCATCATCGTATCTTCATATCAGACCCTGTGTGGAAAAAATATCCACCGATCTAGGAAAATCAGGCGCTGCATTGGACAATCAACTTCCTTTATTTAGCTAACAAGTGTTGTGGTAGTTTTCCTAATGCTAGATAGTTCACTATGTCTACGTACCAAGGTGCCTTTACTGCCACAATAAAAAAATTTTCATCTCAAAACTGGTCATCCATTGCTGACGGATCATTTCTTTTTTGTACCCGAGACAAAACATCCGCCACTGGATTTTCCTTCCCTAGTCAGTCCTTAATAGTAATATCAAACTCTTGCAAAATTAATAGCCAACGAGTCACCCGCCCATTAGTAACAGGTTTATTAGCTAAATATCTAATAGTGGAATGATCAATATATAGAAAGACTAAACAACCTGTTAAATAATGTCTAAAGTTGTTTATGACATAAACAATGGCTAAAAATTATTTTTATGTTACTATATAATTAAGTTCAGTAGCAGTGAGATTTTTTCTGATATAATAAATAGCATAGGGATTTTTATCTTCTTCCTATCCAAGAACAATGCCTATTGTTGTGTTTGATGCATCTGTGGAAATGTGGAAAGGTGGCTCCCAATTCGGTCCTCATAACACTGGTGTAGTTGAAATCAGCTTCTTCAAATCCGCGAAGGCAGCGTCACACTTATCATACCAATTAAATTCATGTTACCAGTTAAGACGTATAAAGGTGCAACAATTTTTGAAAAAAATTCAATAAATCTGTAGTAATACCCCACATATCCAATGAAACTACGTACCTCAATCTGAGTGCTGGGTGTGGGTAGTGCAAGAATTACCTCTATTTTTGTTGGATCTACCTGTATTCCTGTCGCAAAGATGTAGTGTCCCAAAACCACACCTTCGGTCATCATCATATGACATTTTACATTGCTCAAACATAACTTGGTGGCAATACATTGTTCAAGTACGTTTTCCAGATTCTGCAGGCCCTGTTCAAAATCATTCCCATAGGGGGTAAAGTCATCCATGTAAATTTTGAGTCCTTCAATGATCAGATTGAAGAAAATGCTCAATATCGCCCTCTGAAATGTGATGCGAGCATTACATAATCCAAAGGGTAAAAATATGTATGCAAACATACCCCGTGGGCAGGTAAATGTGGTTCTTTCCTGATCTTCAAGGGGGATCTGGATCTAATTATAGCCATTGAAGCTATCGAGGAAGGAAAAAAAAAAATTCCGGCTAAGGTGTCGAGAACTTGGTCGATAAACGGGAGAGGGAAATGGTCCTTCTGAGTGGCCTTATTCATCTCTTTGTAGTCCACATAGATTCTCCATTTCCCATTTTTCTTGGGAATGACCACCAAAGGGGAGATCCACTGGCTATTTGAGATAGGGTAAATAAAATTTACATCCAACAACTTTTGCAGTTCCTCTTTCACAATATCCCTGAGATGGGGATTTAGCCTTCTCTGGGGTTTCCAAATGGTACGAGCATCCTTCTCAATATAGATGTGATGAGTACTTTGTTGGGGATCTATACCTTTCACGTCTAAGTATTCCTAGGGAAAATATTTTTTATATTTCTGCAACACTTGAATAAGTCTTTGTTGTTGGTGGTTGTCCTAGTTATCATTAATATTAAGTGTTTTACCTTGTTCGATCTCGACCGGTTTGCGGTTATAGACAGTGGTCATGGGTATAGGCTGATCATTTGCATCCTTGGAGGGATCTCCCTACGCCTTATTATCAATAATGGCTTTTAATACTTGACATGCGAGGTTATTCATAAAAACTAGCCTATTAATGAAATTGTTAATCACATCGTCCTCTATCTGATTTTTAAATTCAAAGGCTTCTTCCAGCGTGAGAGGAGCACAGATGTTTTCTTCCTAATATCTAGGTGGGTGTGACTGAATATTTACAGTAGGTAGACTTGGTTTAGCGAGAGGATACAAAATAAGGTTTTTCATAGCACTTCCTTATGTAATAGTCATGTTCCCTATATGACACCATATATAGGCATCTTTCGTCGCTAACCAAGGTCAACCTAGTATCAAAGGATGTTCATTTAGCCTACTCCTTAGGTTAATGACTAGGAAATCCATAGGATATTGCCAGGAATCAACAGAAATTGTTACATCTTGTAAGGTCCCTTCAAGTCTGACTACTGACCTCTCAACAAGTTCCAATAAGGTCGAGGTGGGTTCTAAGGTTGTAATACCCAGAACCTGGCAAGTTTTAGTAGTCATAATATTAATGGCTTCTCCAAGGTATATTAATGTGTTTGGAAAGGTTCAACCTCATATTTGAATGGTTACTACAAGATTCCATGGGTCTTCGTATTTAATTGGTTCTTGTTTACCCAAAAGTAGGTTAGATAGAGTACCTACCACATGTACTTTCAATGGGTTTTTCTATTTCTTCCCATAATTTTTCCCACATAATTCTTTAATAGTCTTCGCATAGATCGGGATATCTTGTATGTCCTGAAGGAGCGGGATCTTTATACACAAATTTCTTTAATTCCCCTAGTACATCAAAATCATGATAAACAACAAGTTTAATTATTTCTAATCTTTTAGGGAATGGGGGAGAAGAAATTATAATTTTCTCTAAATTCTATTGCTCGACTATTTCTTCTCCCTGTTTGATTTCCATAGGAAACACAGTCGACAGAATTATTTCAGGTTTTTTTTTCTCAGCTTCTTTTTCTTTTTGTGGAAATAATATGCCCTTACCTCAGCCAAAGCTCATTACATTCTATTGGTTTTGTTTCATTATCCGAAGCTTTGCGAATTTGGACATATTGGATTGGTTTATTATTGCTAGGATTTGGATTTGTTTGAGATGGCAGCTTGGGACATACTGAAGGCTGAGGGTTCTGAAATGGACTAAGAAATGTAAGCTGAGGTTCAGAACCTACTCTCATGGGTAAATTTCTTATTCCCATGGGGTGCTTTCAATTCTAAGGCCAATTCGGGTTCTGTGAAGTGGAAGCGGCCCACTCTGAAAAGTAAGGATTATTGGCTGAATTTTTCCAAAAAGGAGAAGAGCATTGTGGATTTGGCCATCCATCTCTTGGGAAGGGCTGGTTTGACCAGGGTGACATGGGGTACTGTTGGGATTTCCAAGTAGGTAAAGGTGGTTGACCTTGCCAAGATGTTCCAAGATTTTGCTGTAGATGATATATTACAAAGGAAAAATCAAGGATGGGTCTTGTGGCATACTTTAGGGTCGTTCTTGCCATTGTTGACATTGCTCCATTAAGTATGTCAGTTTTTTTCCTTATTCAACTTCCTTGAATACTTTTTTTAACCCCAGAAGCGATGGACACTAGTCCATGGGGTGGTCCTTGGTGCATATAGAGCATGTATTGATCATGTATAAAGGACATTCTCGTTGATTGTGCTTCTTTCGGAATCATGGGCAGAATATGGATAACATTTGTTCTGCCTCAACTTGTCTTTGTCTAGCATGTAGGACATCTAATTATGTAGTCAGTGTGCCTAATATTTTTGTCTTGAAGTCCTCCAAGAGGTTATTGATTTCTACTCTTGTCACACCTCCACTGGCCAGTTTGCTTCCTTTAGTCATAGAATATCAACTTCCTGACCCAGTGTGTCTGCTACCTCATGAACACCTGATACACAATCAAACAATTTCATCATAATATTCTTGAGGAATGTCTCCCTTCCCCATCAGATTTAAAGCTTCTATCCATTCTTCTTTCATCCCTTTTGTTAAGTTGGATTCCAGGACTGCTTTTGGTAATGTTGAGTGAGGGGATCTCTGCAAATTGTACTGAAACCATTCGACATATTCCTCTAGAGTTTCATTATCCTTCATAGACATTTTAAATATGTATTCTTTTAATTCTCTAGTCCTAAATTAGTCTTGATAATTCGTGAGAAAATAAGTTTTCATGTCATCCCAAGAATTAATAGTGCGTCCACCTAAACCGATAAACCACTGCAAATATGCTCCTTTTAGGGTATAGGGGAACATCTTCAATTTTTTAGGATCGGTGATGTAATTGTATCCTCTACACAATACATCAAACTCAAATAAAAAGGCATCTGGATCCTTTGTGTTCATCCATGAAAGTTTGGGATATTTTGCAAGGGAATAGCTTTCATCGGGGCATTGGCCACTGGGTGGATTACCGGATATTCCAACGTTGGTGTCTGACCTTGAGGTGGTTGATTCACCATTTGGTCGAAAATGTGCCAATATCCTTTAGGGACTTCAAGGGATGCTATCTGAGTAAGTTGAGTATTTTCAATTCGAACTGGTTTTACTGCACTGCTCAGATCTAGGATCACAGGA
Organism: Pinus taeda; assembly: GCA_000404065.3. Classification (NCBI taxonomy): domain Eukaryota; kingdom Viridiplantae; phylum Streptophyta; class Pinopsida; order Pinales; family Pinaceae; genus Pinus; species Pinus taeda. The sequence continues at coordinate 99,996 of APFE031347449.1, forward strand.
GATCCTAGTTCAGACAATTGTGTCTCTGCCTTAGTAGCTCAAATGGTTTCTCCCTCTTCTTCTCTTAAATTGCATGATTTTCCCTCTTATGGAGGACTGGAGTATTGGTGATTTGGACTTTCTAAATTTTGCTCGAATCCTTCAGTCTTGCTATGGATATTGGCGTAAGATGCAATTGGTGATTTTACTGCTTGAGGGACCGAAGTAGAGCCCTTTCCAGATACTTTTCGGGGTCCTACTAACTCTTGAGATTCAATTTTCCGAATGATTTTGTCTATGAAGGTTGGTCTCCCAAGGGTCATCGATCCTTGGGCTTTGGTGGATTTTGGTAGCGCTTTCTGATCTATTGGTATGTTTTTTCCCCTAGTCATTCATGCCTATACAACCTCTGTGTATCTTCTAAGAGCGGGTGATAGGAGAAATCTTTTTTCTTGTGGAGTACACAGGTTCTTACCTCCCATTTTCAATACCCAATTCTCTTCATAGACACAAATTGACTATTATCTTTGACAACTTCCTTGGCAATGGTGCCAAAATGTTGGTGCACTAAGACGACTGTTTAAATCAATCTTAATTCCTACATTACCTTATCAACCTGGGATTCATCTATTTATTTCAAGGATGTCAACACTATGTGTGCAATAAAGGTCAGAGGTTGTTATGTAACCAAATGATTCTAATGTTTCATTAAGTCGTTGCAATAATGTATTAACAAACTCTTAATTCTCGAAGTTAAATCGAAGACAATTCAAACCATAAATCTAAATCCAATCATAATTTTCCTACAAAGGAAATGAATTTCAAGTTGATGCATTAAAGGAACTCACATATAATGGAATATTATATGATCTAGTAAATAGAAAGAATTACTATAGTAACAAGTAATGAGTAACTACTTTAATCTTGAACATGAATCGGAAAAGCATTAATCAATCCTAGCAGTTGGCTTATTCAATGTAACTCATTAAAGGAACAACATCAAAGAAACAACATTAAAGATCTATCTCAAATACATGTATAAAGAATATTTAACTTGATTCAAGGAAAGAATAATAATAAATAATTGCAGGAAATAAGGAAATAGTTATAACACAAAGGAGTAATGAATCTTCCAGTGACCGGCACGAAAGCCTTTAGAAGTTATTGTTGATAAAGCTCAAGAAAATCATTACAAAAAGATCTTTGTATTTCTCATTAATTGAAATAACAAAAGTACAGAATTACTATAATGTCAAAATATGATTTTGTTCGATACAAAGATACAAGAACGAGTAAGAGTCAAAAGCTTCCAATCCTTTTCACCCATCGATATCATATAGCCTAATGGAAAACTAATGGATGAAAGAGAATCCTGAGGATCAAGAGATCCTCAGGATTTCGTGGCTAAATGATTGGATTTCTGTTTGTCAGATTATCATTTGTGTTCATATCTTTTGCTAGCTCGTACAGCCATGAAACAGTCCTTTCCTAGTTCGGCGCTTATCGTTCTATCAACTGAATAACAATTGTCCAATTCCAATTTCATGTGCATAAAAGCAAGTAAAAGTTAGTCTTTTCATGCTAAAACATGCAATGTGATTGATGATTGAATTTACCTAACTTTCACATTCTTTTCTTCCAAATCCTTTCCAAGAATGAAGATAAATATATAAGAGTGATTTATTAAGAAATGTAAGGGTACAAAAATACCTTTTCTGTGACCCAACAATAAGAACTTGAGGAAAGGAGGCAGTTGACGTACAAAAGAATAAAATAAGCCCATCATTGAGATATTTTAGATCTCAAAAGTCTAATGATGTCTCATTATGTTTACAAATGCTTAATCATGTTCTCACAACCATCATAATGATAAGCTATAAAATGGTAAGCATTGTCACTAGGCAATCATTACAACATAAGATTAATGAACAAATTTGGAAGAAGATAGAAATACATTAGATTCACCTCGTTAATGGAAATTTCAAAAATCCTAGATAAATTACAAATGTAGCTAAACTTTGCTACCATCAAGGATAATTTGCTAAGTAAAACAACTTAGGAAACCATCCATAAGATGCAATCGGATCCTTAATAAGTTTCAAGGAGAAGATACGTATATTGAAATTGGGTAACATTGGGAGGTACTCTCACATTCCCTTGGTGTTGGGCTTGTAAGAGAGAATCACCCAAAAATATGAGTGTGTTGGATTGTCATTCAAATTTTGGGGTTTTGGACCTAAAGTGAGTGTGCTTGGAAACCAAGTAATACAATTTAATATTCTAATTTAATGTAAAGGTTCTATTGGATGTTGGAAATAATACTGAGAGGGGGGTGAATTAGTATTTACAAACAAATAACTTTTTCATTTCCATAATAAGGTTTATATACACTATTTCATAGAAGGGAACTCGCGTTCTTAAGGCAACCAGTGTATATCCAATTGACTTATGATTCAGTTAATTCATCATATGTTGATATTTAATCAGTGCATCAATACTTTATTAAACATTAAACAATAACTATGTGCAATAATAACAAAATAAACCATCACACATAATCAACACACATGAACACTAAGATTTAATTTGGAAACCCAATGTGGGTGAAAACCACCTGCTGCTGTCAACTTTGTCTTCTTTTAATAATAATAATATCTATTTACAATCTTGTACTGGTGCAAGCTCATACTAGTATGTAGGCACCCACCTGCAGAAGGTTACAACCTTCTCTCATTCTCCAGCTTCTTCTGGAAGGGAGCTACAACCCCCTAGTTCTTGTACTAACTGATATATTTACTAGTACGCAGGCTCTGACCTACAGAAGGCTACAAGCTTCACTCATTCTCCAGCTGCTTCTGGAAGGGAGCTACAACCCCCTAGTTCTTGTACTAGCCAATATATTTACTAGTACATAGGCTCCGACCTACAGAAGGCTACAACCTTCACTCATTCTCCAGCTGCTACTAGAAGGGAGCTCCAACCCCCTAACCACGTAGGCTCCGACCTACAGAAGGATACAACCTTCACTTGTTCTCTAGCTGCTATTGGAAGGGAGCTCCAACCCCCTGACCAAATCACCAACCACTACTGGTAGGAAGCTTGGACTTCCTCACTGAAGGCTCCAACCCTTAGTATCCTCCAAGGACCGTGTTTCATTAATTTTCACATTGGATACTACTAGTACACAACAACACTATATGTAGGCCATATTTCATCCAATTTTCATACTGGACCCATTAGTAACATTGAATCTCAAAATCAATCACCACTATAATACAACCATCAAATACATCTGCATCAACCAACCCAATCAATTTTTGATATAGCTAAAACCCAATCATCAATATTTGATATAACTAGAACAATCAATCGCTGAAACCTCTAAACCTCTGACACAACTAAATAAAACAATCATTGAACCTTTGACACAACTGAATCAATCATTCATTCAAACTTAATCAAATTCAACCAATCAACTGGAACAAATAGATAACTGTAACCAGTACACAGATATGAACCCAGAACACTGCATCAACAACTAGAACTAATTGTAACCTCAAAAGGCACGTGTCAGAATGTATACACTCCTTTAATGAAGCAAACCTGCATATACCTCTAAAGATACTGAATCATAAAACCTCTGAACCACAAACTGTACCAATCAGTGACATTCTGAAGATCTACTATCATATTACAGAGTTCTAAACAGATAGCAATGAGGATCACCCTTCTTTCTCAATCAATTCTTCAATGAGACACAAACTCTTTATGCATTCAGTTTTACAAACAGATCTAAGAAGACTTTATTGACAGACAACAATAAAACAACAACATTGATCTGATAGATTAGTCATCCTTGAACATCAAGCTTTTCTTTTGCATACGCTACTTGGAAGAGCCGAACCAGCATGTATACACACCTTTACCAAAGAGAACCAGTGTATAGATCTAAAAATACTTACTTATAACTTCGTTGTAATTCCAAACTTCAGACATACCCAGATCATCACATATAAAGGATAAAACATGTGTTAGCAATCAGATCTATCCCATCCATTATCAGTTCACATAATGATAAGTCATTATGATCCTGATCCATCATTAGATCTCATCCATCATCAAACGCTCAAGTGCATATTTAGTCTAGATCAAGCAAAGCATCAAAAACCCACAACATGCATATTTTCCTTTGATCTAACACTTCGTAAGATATACATTACTTGTGCACTTAGCCCTTTGATCTTCTCCTCCTTATATACTTAGATCCTTTGTCAATACCTCAAACCAAAACCACTTAGGACCAATACCTTGGACGTAATATCTAGGGTCAATACCTCGGACCAAATACCTTGGACCAAAATACCTTGGACCAAATACCTTGAACCAAAACCTTGGTTTTCCAACATGTACGTGCTTTTCCTCCTTTAGGAGTGCATGTATACATACGCTCTTTTTGTTTTGTGGACCAGCGTGTATACGTTGTTTTGACTAAGTGGACATGCGTATACTTCTTAAACTGCTTTACATCAACCTTTTCCTTTACCTTCTTTATTCTGATCAATAGACCTGAGTTCCATCTTCCTGTTCTTCTGTACCAGTTCCCTGTTACCTCTGAATATACATGTTACATTGTAATTTTCCATATTACTTATGAAATGATTCCTTTGAACTGCCCTACATTTTGTCACATTTGTAAACACAACTGCCATCCATTATGTCACATCTAATATCTCTCTTGTAGATTCATCTAGTTACCATATATAAGTGAGTTGTTCTGCTACAAGTGGGTTTCCATCAAGTACAACACATGCATCATAATGCCAACAATATCCCCCTTTGGACTTGATGGCAACCATGTTGGTGTTGATTACGGCAAGCTATAGAAACTATTAGAGATAACAACCAACACCAAAATACTATCCCCCTTTGACATCAAGGGTAAATGGGGGACCAAGATATTCTCCCCCTTTGATATCAAGGGCAAAGGGCTGACCAAAGTGAAGGCTTTCATATCTGAACAAATGAATATAAAAATTGATCATGCTCCCCCTAGGCACATGTTGAATTCGCTAATTAAACTCCCCCTTTTTACATGTTTTGCTGCACTAAACCGTTCATGCTCCCCCTGAGCACATGCAGAGTCTAAAAAAATATTTTCCAAAAGAATAACATGACCCTATAACTCAACTATGTGAGTTTGACCTTCCTATCACCAATGACTCATTCATACATCAATCTCCCAACCAAGTGGGGATATACCAATTGCTTATACATGACTGAAATATAGCAATTATTACATCATCCTTCCCATGCATAGTGGGGGTACAAATTATATCATATAACCAAAAAGGACTCATTAAAAGACTATGACAAGTAGAGGCATATTATTACATCATGGGCCTTTACATGACCTTTACATAAAATGATATACATGACATTTTTAACAGACCAAAGACCTAAACAAGACCATGACAGTCATCAGAAACTATCATACACCATATATGATTTGCACTATAAGCATCCGTCAACAACATCCAGACCAACAACCTATATATGTCCATTATCAGTTCTCAATATATGACAATGTAAATATCATCAACCTATGACAAAATATGTTGTATATAGATATCAACTCATCCTCTTGATCTCATCAAGATCAACTTTCTCTATTTCATTAGAATAAAGAGCCTTATCATAACCTTCCATGTCCAAACAGTAACACAAAATCATTCACATCATATGTATGTGAAAAAACCATAGTCATCATCTATGATCATAACATCATCATCAAGAATTACATGATGTTTCCACAAGAACCCTCAATATATTAACCATGTATCATCACTAGGGAACATCCCACATCTGATAAGCATTAACCATGATAATCAACATATGTGAGTATCAAACCTATCATCATAAAGTAAGAAGTCATCATCATTATGTGACTAACTAATCCATGTATCCGAATATCCATGCCTTCATTGAATAGATATGCCTACAATAACACCATTTTCATGGCCAACCAACAATATTTATCAATATGCATCTCAAGTAATCATCCATGTATCCAGCATATTGTATATTCATCAAAGAGATAGCAATATGTATCTGGAAAACCATGGGCTCATAGTCATTTGTCAATATTTCTTGATAGCATCAACAACAACAATACTCAACCATGTGAGAGCCAAGAACTACAGGAATCCTGCATCATAACTGCACCATATGAACTTTATGCATCTTTGAAGGCATGATGACACCAACATCAAATGATGAAGTTGTGTACTCAAGCTTTGTCCTTCTCATTTTCCTTATGAATATCACCATGTAAGAAACATATATGTATTAAATGTATCATAAAAAGTTAATCCACAAGCATCCATAAATCTAATTTGAATAACAACTATGTAACCCTAAGCAATACAAATATCATCTGAGATTTCATCATGGGAAACTCATACCCATAACTTAGCATGATGTATCATTTAAACATTTTAGCCACATAAGCATCATTACCATTGATAAGAATCATTAGGTACCAAATATTTCTAAACATAATTCCAAAAATGCATTATTAGAAGCATAGCATATTCTACCCCTGAACATGTGCCACTTGTTCACTGTCAAATCTGATCATTACGTATATCAGTAAGAAATATCAAGGCATCATCATGAATAGGATATACATCAAGTCATCAAAAACTTATGAGGATCAAAAGAACTTCTAAATAACATCCACATACTGTATTGATCAATCATCAAGATAGAAAAGATAATTGATAATTGTCTGAATCATTTTTCTGAGTTTGCCCCACTGCTTCTTCATAAAACCAACATATACGCAACTGTGCAGCTTCTAACTCACATATATACATGCCTTGTCTTCATTATAATTGTGTATGATAATTAGACACTGACATTTCATACTTTTAGTTCCTTCTGAGTCTATTTTGTATGTATACTGAGCTAAGCCACATCTTTCTATATGTAGTTCCTTCTTCTTCCATACCATGGAGTGTGATGATGTTTGTTCCTTTTGGTATGTTGGCCGAAATTTTCTCCTGAATTCTTTTGCTATATGCCCAAACTTGTTACAAGCATAACATCTTATATGTTTCATATTCCTTCTAAAGCAATCAGTGGCTTCATGACTAAACATATTGCAAGAAAAACAATATCCCTTAAAGCACCTAGAAGCTGATGATCTTTCTGTGTGATGGTTATTAGCTTGAACCATTCTACTTTTGCATCTTGCTGCAACATGTCCAAAATTATGACACACAAAACATTCAACATTATTCATCAGAGGAAAGAGCTGATTATCACTTCCATAGTTAGGAGTAAATGATTTTCTTTGAAGTCTTTCTTTCCTTGGTTGTTGATGGGGTTGACCTCTTATCTCCATGTTGAACATTTCAGATTTTTCATTAGAGTTCCCTGCCTCATCTTGTGAACTAGATTCACCTTCAACAGTTTCATGAAAACCAAGACCAGATTTTATGATAGGAGACCTTTGACTACTAAGAAGATTATCCAAAACCTTAGTGCTATCTTGAAATCGTAAAAGTCTATCCTTTTCTTCTAATTTACCTTTTAGGATATTTACCTCAACCAAATATTGCTTTTCCTTTTCAAGATACTTCTTCTTCATGATTTATTCAACTTTTCTTCCTTCTTCCACTTGTTGCCTTAATTCAAGAACTTCATTTTCTTGTTCTTCAAATGCTTGGAGTAGATCTTCATTCTGCTTATTTGAATTTTTGAGATCTTCTTTTATAGAAATGACCATAGCTTCAAGACCTTCACAATAAATGGTTCTTTCTATAAGTTCCTTGGTTGTTGTGTCCATTTCATTAACTTCATTTCTCAATGATGTCACTTCATCCTGCAACCTTTGACATTGATCTTCCTTTTCCTTGTACTGCTTCCTCACTATGTTTCCTTCCTCTAACTAAGACTTTAACTTTGTAATCTCTTCTTTGTAGGTACACTCCCTTTTGTCCAATAGATCTTGTTGATCTCTAATTATATTTGTGAGCTTTTTAAATTCTGCCTTTATTTAATTTCTATCACTTTCACTCATAAGACAAAATTAATTTGTTTTGTTGTCACATTCATTATCTTCAAATGAACAAAAAAATGTATCACTAGAGGACAACAAATTCATACCAGATAATTCTTTTGCTTATTCATCTTCATTCTGAGGTGATTTTAAATCTTGGGAGTTTCTTTCACAAAATGACCAATCGTTTCTCCACTATCACAGTTCCCTTGAAATGTATTCTTCTTTTGTGGTGCTTTCTTCTTTAGCTTCTTTCCCATTGTTTCTACGGATCTCCTTCAAGCGATCAAGCTTTTGCCAAAGGACCTGCTCTGATACCAATTGTTGGAAATAATACTGAGAGGGGGGGTGAATTAGTATTTACAAATTAATAACTTTTTCATTTCCATAATCAGGTTTATATACGTTATTTTAGAGAAGCAAACTCGTGTGTGCACGCAACTTTTCTTAAGGCAACCAGCGTATATCCAGTGAAATTATGATTCAGTTAATTCATCATATGTTGATCTTGAATCAGTATCAATACTTTATTAAACATTAAATAGTAACCATGTGTAGTAATAACATAATAAACCATCACACATAAGCAACAGTCATGAACACCAAGATTTAAGGTGGAATCCCAATGTGGGTGAAAACCACCTACTATTGTCGTCTATGTCTTCTTTTAATAATAAGAAAATTTGTTTACAATCTTGTACTGGTGCAAACTCATACCAATACGTAGGCACCCACCTGTAGAAGGCTACAACCTTCTCTCATTCTCCAACTTCTTCTGGAAGGGAGCTACAACCCCCTAGTTCTTGTATTAGCTGATATATGTAGTACATAGGCTCTAACCTACAAAAGGCTACAACCTTCACTCATTCTCCATCTGCTTCTGGAAGGGAGCTACAACACCCTATTTCTTATGCTAGCCGATATATTTACTAGTATGTAGGCCCTAACCTACAAAAGGCTACAACCTTCACTCGTTCTCCAGTAGCTACTAGAAGGGAGCTCCACCCCCCTGATCAAATCACCAACCACTAGGAAGCTTCAACTTCCTCACTGAAGGCTCCATCTCTCAATATCCTCCAGGGACCACGTTTCATAAATTTTCACACTAGATACTCATAGTACACAACAACACTATATGTTGGCCATGTTTCATCCAATTTTCATACTGGACCCATTAGTAACATTGAAGCTCAAAATCAATTACCACTACAATACAACCATCAAATACATCTGCATCAACCAACCTAATCAATTTATGATATAGCTGAAACCCAATCATCAATCTCTGATATAACTAGAACAATCAATCATTGAAACCTTTGAACCTCTGGCACAACTGAATAAAACAATGGGCTAGGGCTATAAATTGATTCTTTAGCCAAGTTGTCTCTAAGACAACAAAGAGAAAGGTAGGTGCACAATGGGGTCCTGACTTTATATGCTGTAGGTGGGCTAGCTGTAGGTAGGCTTAGAGCTCTATTCGTTTCATCAGTTGGTCACTCTATGGCTGGTAAAACTGGTCACTCTATGGCTGATAAGGCTTATAAGGCTGGTCGAATCAACCATTCATTCAAACTTAATCAAATTCAATCAATCAACTGGAACAAATAGATCATTGTAACCAGCACACAGATTTGAATAACATTGCATCAACAACAAGTACTAACTGTAACCTCAAAAGGCACGTGTTAGAATGTATATGCTCCTTTAATGAAGCAAACCTACATGTATACACTACTTCCTTTTGCCTAACCTATGTATACCTCTGAAGATACTGACTCATAAAACCTCTGAACCACAAACTGTACCAATCAATGACATTCTAAAGATCTATTGTCATATTACAGAGTTCTAAACAGATAGAAATGAGGATGAGCCTTCTTTCTCAATCAATTCTTCAATGAGACACAAACTCTTTATGCATTCAGTTTTATGTACAAATCTAAGAAGACTTCATTGACAGACAACAATAAAACAACAACACTGGTCTGATAGATTAGTCATCCTTGAACATCAAGATTTTCTTTTGCATACGCTACTTGGAAGAGTCGAACCAATGTGTATACACACCTTTACCAAAGAGAACTAGCGTATAGACCTGCAAATACTTACTTATAACTTCGCTGCAATTCCCACCTTCAGACATACCCATATCATCACATATAAAGGATAAAACATGTGTTATCAATCAGATCTAGCCCATCCATTATCATATCACATAATGATAAGTCATTATGATCCCGATCCATCATTAGATCTCATCCATCATCAAACACTCAAGTGCATATTTAGTCTAGATCAAGCAAAGCATTAGAAACCCATAACGTGCATATTTTCCTTTGATCTAACACTTCATAAGATATTCATTACTTGTGCACTTAGCCCTTTGATCTTATCCTCCTTATATAATTAGATCCTCTGTGATCAATACCTCAGACCAAAACCACTTAGGACCAATACCTTGGACCAAATACCTCAAACCAAAAGCTCGATTTTCCAACATGTACACACTTTTCCTCCTATGGGAGTGCGTGTATATGTATATTCTCTTTTTGTTCTATGGACCAGCATGTATACGTGTTTTGATTAAGTGGATCTATGTATACTTCTTAAACTGCTTTACATCAACCTTTTCCTTTACCTTCTTTATTTTGATCAGTAGACCTCATTTACATCTTCATGTTCTTCTATACTATTGCCCTGTTACCTCTGAATAGACTTGTTACACTGTAATTTTCCATATTACTTTTGAAATGATTCCTTTGAACTACCCTACATTTTGTCACATCTATAAACACAACTACCATGCATTTTGTCACATCTAATATCTCTCATGTAGATTCATCTAGTTACCATATACAAGTGAGTTGTTATGCTACAAGTGGGTTGCCATCAAGTACAACACATGCATCATAATGCCAACATTGGAGGCTTCTTAAAGGACATAAGGGCTTCCATAACGACCTAAGGACCAATATAAATAAAGTATCCAATGGAGAGGCTTATGAAAAGGAGCATAAAGGATCATATTCTTGTGAGAGGCTAAAAGTGACTTAGCCACAAGCTGAAGGAAGGAAGTTGTGAAGACAAGGAAGTTGTAGTATGGAAAAGGATATGTAGCCCTAGTTTGAAGGTTGACTGATCATGGTGTTGCCTAAGCAAGGAGGCCAAGGATGTCAAGGAAGAATTTGGGGCTAAGAATAGTTTACTATAGATAATAATGAAGGGCTAAAGGAGCAGTCAAGGTCTACTTGGATTGGCCATGGACCTAGCAGTATGCCATATGCTTAAAAGAAGGTTTGTTAGGGTAGGTTAGATGCTAGTAAAGGAGGCTAGGAATAGTTCATGGTTTTTGTAGCAACTCGTTGGGCTAAAGGAGCAGTTTATTTGTGACAGCAAGGAGGCTGAAGGCATAATAGGTGTTCGGATGAGGGCAGGACAGGAAGGTTGAGGGCCAAGAAAGGAGGTCACTGCTTAAACAAACCCACATGTAGAAGGTAGAAGTCAGCTGGAGTAATCACAATCCTGTAGCAACTAAAGGAACAGGTTTAAGAGGCTAGATATGGAAGAAAAATGGATATCAAGCTTATCAATGGCTACAAGGAATTTTCAAGTATGCAGTTTATTGTTTGGAACACTTAAGGTGGGATGGTAAAGGCCCAATTTTTCTACGAATATGTATTTAGAGTGTTGTAGGTGTATTTGGTTGGGCAAGAAAGGCTTAGAGACAAAGCCTTCACCCTAGGTGTTTGGTCAAAAATATTTGACATTATATTTGCAATTCTACTAGGACATAAAGGGCCATTATCCCTAGTACAAGAGGCCAGAGGTTTTTCCTGTTAATTGACTAATATGAAAACAAGCTTTGGGAATTAATTATTATGTGCTATTATTGATCTAGTTTTTGGTATAGTCCTTTATGTGAACGATTGAATTTATGCATTTTCAGTGTGTTTATGTTTTCTATTTTGTAAAATTGCCAAAACATAAAAAAAAACCTCAGGTGCATGAAATTCTAACATGGAATTAGAGCTACTTTGAAGAGAAATTGGGTAAAAATTGTTCACAGGTGGTATCCCTAAGAGGGAGTTGAGTTTTCTTACTATTGAAGTGTTAATTTTAGGTATGTTCTATGCTTAGAGCAATTTATTTCAATTTTCACAGTTAGCTCCATATATTTTCCAGATTAGCAATCACATCAACATTAAAGTAAACTGCAAATAGAACATAAACATCAATCGCAGAAGACAAGCCAAGGCAAGAGGACACAAGATGTGGCGCAAGCCAGGGACAAACCCCAACGTGGGGAAACCCTTGATCAATTCTTCTTATATGTTCTTCAATAGTTATGCAGAGAAAGAGAGATAGTACATTTACAACAGAAGTCAACACTTTGACTTATATAGATATGAGCATAGATCATCTCCTATAATGATGATACATGAGATCAATTGAAGACATTCAGCTTCAACTGATTCTCCAAGGTGACGGCTTCACCTAACATAGTGTTGCAGCTTGTACTCATGTTGCACCCTTCACTATGTTGCACCTAGTCACTAAGCTACTCCCATCTGCTCCCATCATCATGTTTCTCCTTACTAATATGCCCATCATGCTGCATCATTCATCATCATGCTGTCTCATTCATCATCATGCTTCCCTTTACTAACATGCCCATCATGCTACATCATTCATCATCATGTTGTCTCATCCATCATCATGCTGAGACTATTCATCCTTATCATTCTCATTATGTTGAGACTATGTCCTTTTACTGGTACACTAAGGATCTCTTGACCATCACCGAAACCTATTTCATTATCAGAGTTATGTCGGGACTATAACTTCTAACATAATCTTCATTGAGCCAAGAGAATAGATCTATCACTGTTGTTCATTGTGTTTGGGCTGCTACAGGTATGCCACTGAGGTTTATATACCAATATGGTACCCTCTTCTGAGCACTTCTCTACTTCAAGTCATAGGTATGCTGAGAGTGTATTTAGTCCAGAACTTTGGTCAACACTACATCCTCATCACACCTCCTAGATCTAGTTACGACTATACCTCAAAGACATCTCTATGTTGAGACTGTTTATTAGGTGACCTTGCTATTCCATCAATTTAGGATCTAGCTTGACTGCACCTTATACCCATCAAGCCTTTAGACAAGGATACCTTAATTCAATGCAGATCTACCACTCCTTAATGCAAAGAATTCAGAGAGAGATAATGTTAGATCTATCACCCTTGAATGCGGGTCCCTGTTCTTGATTTTAGTTCACTTCATCTGCGGATACCTTATGCTTTCACTGCAGCTACTACACCCAAAATTTCAGAGAGGAAGAATGCGAAGTTCTTATCTTCTTTGACTGCGTGAACAGGTCTCCTTGCTGTGTTTAGATGTCTCCATTAACTGCATATAAGGTGTCTCTATTGACTGTGTTTTAGGTGTCTCCATTAATTGCATTTATATTTCCTCATAAGCTTGCGGCTTACAACTGTTAGGGCATCACTGCGGCTAGTGCATCACCTGCGGCTAGGGCATCATCTGCCGCTAGGGAATCAGCTACTGCAGCTAGGGCATCATTACTTAGCCCAGCGTACTCTTAGTTTCTCTCTCCTTCACCAAAAACCCAAAGACTTGGAAAGGAGGAGATCACATGAAGATTGTGTCTCCAAAATGACTTCAAGTCCTCTCCTATTTATACTAAAACATAGATGATGAATAAACATGACTATTGGGCTTTTGAGCCTACACAAGTTGTTGGCCAACTTGACAATTTGTCTTATAACACAAAGAAATTCATAACTCCATGAATACTTGACAGAATCAGATGATCTTTAGATCAATCCTACACCTCTCGATGAGAGGGATCCAATAAAAATATCAGCTACCATAAATAAGATGACCCACATGGAGTTTGGCCCTAGTTTCCAATTTTAACATGAAGGAAGGACAGTTGGTCAAAATGAAACATGGCTTGAGGTTTGAATACCGATTGGAAGAGATTTCCAACTATAGTTCATGGAAGGTAAAAATCAAGCTAGTGTTGTTGGTAAATGTTTTGTAGGACTATGCCAACACCTAGAGCAAGGCACCAACTAATGGAGTAGCTTTGGCTTTGTATATATAAATGATCCAAAGGTCGAGTTGATCATTCTTGATGGAGTCAAGGATCACTTTATACCTCACCATACTAGAAATAGATTGCATGACACATGTGGGAAGCTCTGAAAGTGTTATTTCTCGATAAGAATGAGAACCAGAAGATGGTATTGAGAGAGAATCTTAGTGACATCAAGATGGAAACTTCAAAGAATGTGACTTCATATCTTAAAAGGCTTTTGTAATTTTGTGATGTGTTTGTATCTATAGGGGAATTGACAGTGTTGGATAGCGCCAACATGCAGGGGATATCCCTAATGTGAGGTCCCAATTGGACCTCACATTGTTTAGTGTAGGAGTCCCATCTAGCTATATGGTCCAAGCATGATTGTAAGGATTTTATAGGTATGCCTTGGTTACAACACAATGACAAGAGATAACAACACCTCTTTGGGGAAGCAAGTATGTGATATTTTTGTGGCACCAGATGTAGAATGCATAAGAAGCTTCCACATCTAGTAAAGGGAAAATGAGCCTTTGATTAGGGAAGTAATAGTACTATCCCAAGGGAGACTGGCAAGCAAGAGAGAAAAGCTTGTTTATCTACCTACAAGTTAAAAAACATCGTTACATAGGTGAAACACTAGATCTAGTAGTGGAACATGAAGCCATAACTTTCTTCTCTAAATAATGGTTTATCTCCTATATAATGCAATGGAATCCAAGGAAAGACTCTAAGAATCCAATCCCCTTTATTTAGTAATGAGGAGCTATTTATAACAAATTACAATGAGTTTTGGTTTTCCTCGTGACTCTTCATCTTCTATGACCTATGGGTTTCCATATAACCTTTCACATTCTATACATGAATCTTTACATTCCACATGTGTATTTTCATATTCCACATGTGTCTCCTAGACTTCATTACATAAAACTTACTATAAAATATAAAATACACATAAGACGATGGCTTTATGAGACAAAATTGCTAATAGGACAAAAAAATTCAAAAAGACAAGTCATTTGATTCTTCATGGAGCTCATTGTTAATGTATGTATGCCATGCTCTGAATTTTGTAGCAATAACTTTGATCCGAACCGGAAAGTCCACTACAAACCGCATCTTCACCTCCAGTGCTTCTATCAATATAGATTTGTAGCTTGATTGTACACTATTCCATAGCCATGATAACTTCATGTGTGCCTTATCTAGTGCAATGGCATATCGTAGAATAATTTCTTTAGTGATCTTCAATCCTTCTTATGTTGATGTTTGCTTGATTTTCTCGATTTACTGTCTCACTTCTTAAAAGATGATTTCCCTACCTCTTATCTATCCAAGTGATCCCACTAAAGGCATCTTGTGTTTTTGCGCTAGAGAATCTAAACCATTGTGTAGTCAACTATATGAAGCAATTGTGTTAGTCGATTGTTCTCCAATATGGATATAATTTTTATGGTGGAGTCTCAATTGTAATTTGTTTATTTCTGCAACAATCTTATCCTTTCTAACCAACTACCATGGAACATCTAGATATTTGGAAGCCCATTCCTGATGTTGATCAACAACTTCATTTGAAACCTTTAGGAGTTTTAGAACTTCTTGTGATTTCTTCTGTGTACCAAGGGGTGTTGCTACTTCATGTATAAGTATCATTTCATCATACAATTGTGTCATGGTATCCTCTATTGGCCCAAATTCCTCTTGTATGTCTGACCGCCACTCTGTTGTGTTAAATTTGTGGGAACATAGTCATTTGTTTTCTACAATGAGATGTCCTGCATGTTTATTTACTACAGCGAACTCTTTCCTCAATCATGCATTCTCATTCTACAGATACTCTGTGTTATCTTGTCTTATTATATCAAAAGCAACATTAGCTACCATGATTGCCTCAGAATTCCTCCTAGTGTTTGCAGTTATCACCCTTTTTGTAGCTATAGAGACTAGATTCTCTAGATCGTTTTAGAAGTATCTTTGACTTTTTTGCATAATTATTTTCTTTGGTTTCTCAAGCATGAAATTACACACATCCATGACTCGATCTTCTAGTGGAGGTATGATTCCCATCTCGCAAAATGGGAGATGGAAACCTATGAGAGGAGGTTCTACCAAAGAACATGGTTCATCATCTATGGGTTGGATGGTATCATCTTCCTCAAATTATTCCTTTATTTCCTAAGTAAATTGTTCTTCCTCCAGCCTTTATGTTGCTTCCTCCTCTTGTGATTTCCTTTGCTACTCTTCTTCTACTCTCCTTCTTTCCTTTTCTTCTTGTTGTTGATTTCTAAGAAACTCATATTGTTTCCTCTTCTCCTCTTCTTCATGTTGCATATTTTCCTCTATATCTCTCATTTCTATTTTAGCTTCAATAGCTCCCTTATTTAGTGGATCAACATTCCATTTCCTACTACTTTATTTCATTGAATCATGCTTGATCCTTTTCCCGGGAGATGCCATATTTTCTTAAGCATTTGTTTGTGGTGCTTCCTGTATATCTTGAGTTGGTGGATCTTGGGGGGGACTAGCTTTAATTCTTGAATTTGTCTTTCTTACTACACTATACCAGTTCTTCACTTTTTCATAGTTTGCAGTAATCATTGATGAATATCTCCAAGCAAAGCCAATCCAATCACAGCATTGCTTGCACACTCTTTTGGGGCCATACCCATGAAAGTCCTTGACTACAAAATGTAAGCAATCCGGACCTTGTATTCCTGATACCACCTTGTGGCTCTTCAACTCATACAATATGATCCTCAAAGGGAAAGTGGGCCAAGGTTATTTTCCTTCTGTGAAGAAATATTGATAACCCTATATTCAATTGATAAGCCACTTCTTGAAACAACACCTTATTAGTCACATCTCATGACATAAGATGAAGAGAAATCTAACATCCAAAGCATCTGATATAGGTACCTTTTGGCGCAGTAAACCAATCCATGATATCATGTAAAGACTCCTTCACTTGTTTATTCATGCAAGGAGGATTGATCTCATATATCATCTAAAATATGATTGCAGAGAAATTCTCTGCCAATCTTTCGTATGCCCATATCAAACTCAACTATCACAACACCGTGCAATGGAAGTAAACTGGGAACTTTTCCTGTGGGATCTAGTTATAACACATTCTTAGGAATGCATATTAAGCACATATCTCATCCGACAGAAATGCAAACATATAAAATTTTGGTGCCTCGTTTGTCCTTAGAGATGCTTTAGCCTACCCAACATGACATTGCAACTCAAAAGAAAGTATATTTTTCCATGGGTAACAACCATGTTGAGCATAGATATCCAATTTTCTTCAAATACTTCAGCATTATTTTTCCCATGCAGCCTATAGCACATAGCAGTAAGGTACTCATACACATCCTTGAGAATCCTAGTGAGGTAAGCTACAGATGGCTAATGTCAAAACTTGGCAGGCTTTCGACACCAAGACTTGATTATTTCACTTGTGTCAAGATCATCCCATCTAGTGTATAAGTTGTTATTGGCATACTGTATGGGCTTTACCATCTTATAATAATTTTGCATGTCTTCTCCATAATAGGTGGAAAGATGACCACCACTTTCACTACGAAGCACTAGATATAAATCATCCATGTGTGTTAGAATCCATTCAATTACCTTCGCACAAGGAATGACTAGGAAACTACATGGAATCATGTGTATCCTAGACTACTTGATGTTAATGAATACTTCCAAATCTTCCAAATATTCATAGAATTGTTTATGCATGAATGTTTCTTTGATGTATTTCGACGTGACCTAAGTGGATTTGTCTATGAAGCATTCTGTATCTGTAATAATAGGAATGATGGGATTTGTAACTTCTACTACTTCTTTAGTGCTTTCTTATAAAGATTCTTATGAGGCCACTCAATGCATAGCAAGAGGCATCGTTCCAATGGATGATGAAAGCATAACGAGACTAGTATCTTAAACACATGTACATTGAAGCACACTCATTGGAAAAAATATTAGATTCACGAAATATTCTATCTATTATAAATAATAGCTTAGCATATCATATTCAAAAATCCATCAATTGTAGCTGAGATTATAAGCCTATCAATGATGAGACATGGTCACTTGTGCAGGCAAGAAATCTGCATGAAAATGTGGGTGCACTCTTGGAGCATGAAGGGAAGTTCAAGGATCACCGAAGATTCAAGGTGTGCTCATGTGCCCAAGCAAGGGAGAGAGGTCATCAAGGGCGCAGGATGCACTATCGAATCATGAAGGAATATGGTTCATGAGTTCAAGGTGCGCTCGTGCACTCAAAGAGGCTAATAGAGTGCAAGGGTGCATGCTAAAGAGATTAATGGGTCATGATTTAGACCTTGAAAGTGTTCTCATATGCTCAAGGGGACTAGGAGGGTTCAAGGGTGCATGCTTAAGAGATGAAGGTGGAAACACTCATGTACTTAGGGTGCACTCATGCATTCAAGGAGGGCAGAGCTCTTCATGTTCAAGGAGTGCGCCCTTGAGGAAAACTTTTTTTTTTTGGCACAATTTTATTTGACAACTGGGCATTTTCTTCCAAAAGTGTGCTCTTCTTGGAATGGCTCAAGGACAAGTTTAGAAACAAGATAGAATGATAGAAATGCTAAGAGGAAATATCTACAAGTTCTTATAGATTTTGCCACAATCATGACTAGAATATGAAGAGTTTAGGAATGTGAAGAGTCACAACTTGCGATCAAAATTTGACACTTATAGAATCAAGAATGAACTAAAGTTCCAGTAAATAAACTGAAAAGAAGTGAAACAACAACAAGGAAATCAAAATCAACAACAGAAATATCAAAGGCAAGCAGTAAAATCAACATGCAAAACTTACTTGGAATGAAGATCAACAAAGAGTTCCTTGATCCAAAGAAGTGCGCTCAACCCAAGATGAGAAAGAATTATTAGTAGGATTTATTATAAAGAGATTAGATGAAAATCATATCCATGAATGCTCATCACTTGTCGATAGATGAATGAGTTAATTAAGAGAGGTGAAGTGGGATCCTATTTTCTAGGAGTGCGCCCATATACAACAAGAAAATCACATTCATGTGTTTGAAAGGGCGCAAGTCTTCATGTCAAAGGAGTGTATGCTCATGTGAGGGTGCACTGGCTGAGCATGAAGGAGTGCACTCCACTAGGGTATAGTTGTTCAGATCGAAGGATTGTGCTCAATAAGGAGGAAAATATTCGTCATCTTGAAGTGCGCTTTTGCTTAATAAAATGCTTTTCTTTGCTTTGTGTGATTTTCCATGGTGAATAAAGCTAGTTTCTAAGTCAATAAAAGTTATGACTTCACCTATATTTTTTATAAGATAACACAAACGCTTCTGAAGGTAAGGTGACGACACCTAGAAATCATTGACTTAGGAGGATGCAACACTTAGAGAAAACGTAAGGATAGTCAAGAAAACAATGTAATGGCACCAGACAGATTGGAATGATAGTTCCCGTAGGCCAAAATTGAGTTAGGAAAAACTTTTGGAGGGTTGTTGTGGCAGAAACAACACTTGGCAACATACTAGGAGAACCCTAGCTTCTCTACTTTAGTTTCGTTTTATGTAGGAAGTCTTAATTTTCCAGGAAGTATTGATTCAATTAGGAGATGAGTTGACTTACTAATTTGGTGTTGCTCCACTGCCAACAGTTTGGTTAGCACCCTAGCGGAGTCACTTCAAGAACACAAGTGTTGCTTCACTACTAGCGAGCTTGGGCAGTACCCCGACGAAGTCACTTTATTCACTTCCCTGGGCAGGAAGCCTTTCTCTTCTTTCACCCTTTATTTCTTTATTTAAAAAGATTGTTCTTAGGCACTTATTATTTTTAAATGTGACGGAAGAGGGATACTAACTTATTGAGAGTAGAAGAGGTTTCTCCTTCAGAGACAGGTTTATAAACCTCTGATAGTTATCCCATTAAACATTTTCCCCTTATCTTTCTTTATTCAAATAGATAGGTGAGAAAACACTATTAACAAACAAAATGAGCATAGGAGCAAGAACCCTAAATAAATATGGGCATCATGGTTCTACTTATGGTTTCTTGGTTGAAGGATCATATTTTCCATCCAAAAATAATTGACTTTAAAGATATAAACCAAATCACAAAAGAGGGTAACGTATAATCCAAGAGTTGTGTGTTACCACAACTTGCCTTTCACAAAAGATTAGCAACATTGACTTGAAGCTCAAATTGGATTTATGCAAAGACTAATAGAACTGAAAAACAAATGGAGGATAACAAAAATGAAATGCATCTAACTAAATGCAACCTATCTTACGTAAGCTAATAGGTACAAGGTCAGGTTAAGTGAAATGGAATTTCTAATGCAGCCATAGAAGCTTCTCTCGACTCTTGAGTCGAACTATGTGAGCGTGTAAAATTAAAGTAAGATATAATGTAGTGGAAAGGATAAACAGCCAAAACATCTACACTGATAGGTAGAAACAAAAGGTACACGTGCAATGGTGTGACACACTAAACCGTTCTATTGAATGAAAAACTTCAAAACAACAACATTTACTAGGTTCACAACCATGCAAGGCTCAATTGAATTCATGAAATAATAGGCCATGAGACATGGGTCCTAATCAATAGGACCCTTCAAGATAACCTGCAATAGGATCATCGAAACAACCTTTCGGAAAACTTTGACAAGAAATATTAATAAAAAATAAATGCATATTACAATCAAGGTCGATAGGTTGACCACAATCCATGTTGTTGTGTGAGTTAAATTTTTCAATGGATGATGCAGTAGAGATGTCAAATTGAAGAATTTGACAATCATTGAGATCATTATTTGTTCCATGTCACGGCTCAGAGATTTGTATGAAGAGTGATGAAGCAATTGAACTTTAAAAAGTCTTATTAAACTTTCTACCATGAGGGTTTAAAAATTGCACATGCAAAAAACAAGAATCCCTTAAGAGAGAATCCACATCCCATGAGATGACATTAATGACAATATTTTACGAGGAAATCCTAAACTGACCAAAATCATAAATACCATCAAGGTGATAGGAACCTGACATAACCATCAACATAGGCTAAATTGTCCTACTACTCACCCGACTTGACTTTGAAACCTGAAAGGATTGAAAGTTAGAGTGAGAAAACAAGGACATTTTCATTTTCTTGTCTAAACAATAATCATCATTCAAGTCACAAGATTCATATGAAAATAGAGGTTCATCAAATAGTTCTCAATATTACAACAAAAATCTTCAATAATAAGCATTTCATCTTCTTGATCAACCAGAGACATACCTGAGAGAAAATCTCCAATAATGACATCGAACTCCATTTGAAAATTCTACAAATATGAATATTCTTGTGGGAACAAAGATTCATCCATGAAACTTGAACAATCATCACCATATAATTTCAAGAAAAGGAAGTGATCGAGGTCATGGTTGTTCAAGGATTCATATTGATTAACGGGTTCAAGATTGACAAGGGGACTATCAAGATTCGAAGACGATTGATTAATAGGATCAAGAAAATCATCATCTCGGGAAAGATGTGAAAGAAAAATTGATTCTTCATCAACAAATTGATCTTCTAGCTTACTGATTAGTTCAGGTCCAATATACAAAACATCAAAAGGAGGGGGACAATGAATAAAAGGAACATTGGGTTCTTCTTCGGGATGTTGAACTTCCTTTTGAATGGGGGTGCAACATGAATCTGATTCAAAATATTTCCTTGAAATCCTAACCAAGAAGAGAAACTTTTCATCCAAAAATTGCGAGTCCATGTCCTCATTTGGAAATTTATAGCAAACGTGAAGGAATCAGTCAAAAAAATATTCGAGAGATTCATCCAATTCCATTCTAAGTTGATTGATTTTGTTAAGAATATCTTGATATTCATACTTGTCAAAAACATGACGAAGCTCATTAACCAGTTGCTTAAAAGAAGAGATAAAAGCAATGGTTAAAGAATAACACCATTGCTTAGCATGACCATCCAATGTGAGGGTAAACAACCTTGCGAGAATATCTTCAGAACAAACAACACTTGAAGAAAAAAAATTGAACAAACTCAATCATGCAATCAAGGTCGATTTTTGTATCCTTTCCATCGAACTTTAAATGTGACAAGTTATGTAGAAATTCCACGGGGATTGAAATATATAAAGCTTCGAAAAAACACCTCGGGATTATGATTTAGGATGAATCCATTAAATGTAAGAGATTCAAATAGAATTCACAGGCACAACTTATCATTTTTCCCTCCTATCACCATAATATTGGTGGTGCTAGATATTGCCAACATTCATGGGATCTTCCTGATGTGAGGTCCCAATTAGACCTCATGCCATTTGGTGTAGGTGTACCATCCAACTATATGGTTAGGCCACCATTGCAAAGGTTTTAGAGGTATGTCTTGGTTACAACACATGCACAAGATATCACAACACCTCTTTGGGGCAGCAAGTATATAAGCTTTGTGTGACACTGGATGTAGAATGCACATGAAGATTCCATGGATGATAAATTGAAAACGAGTCTCCGGTTAGGGAAGTAATAGTACTATTCTAAGGGATACTTGTGAGCATAAGAGAAATGATTACTAATTTACCTGCAAATTAGTTCACAAGATAAACAACAATTGTAAAAAACATAACAACACTCAATCAACAATATCCATATCTAAGTGACGAAATAGTTCATTAGTTTTAGTATGCATTACAAAAACATATACTGCATTCATAAAATAGTAGTATTACTATATCCACGATACATGCATGAAGATGTGTTGGCTCAAAGATCTTCTAATTATAAATAAAATATGTCAAGTACATTGTTACATAGGTGAAACACCAGATCCAGTAGTGGAACATGAAGCCACAACTTACTTCTCCAAAGAATGATCTATCTCCTATGTAATACAAAAGAAGCCAAAGCAAGACTCTAAGAATCCAAGCCCCTTTCTTGAGTTATGAGGAGCTATTTATAGCAAATGATAATGAGCTTTGAGTTTCCTCATGACTCTTCAACTTCTATGACCTATGGGATTCCATACAGCCTTTCTTATTCTATACATGACTCTTTACATTCCACATGTGTCTTTTCATATTCCACATGTGTCTCTTGGAATTCATTACATAAGACTTACTATAAAAGACAAAATACACATAATATGGTGGCTAGATGAGACAAAACTACTAATAGGACAAAGATGTTTTCAAAAAGACAAGTCGTTTGCTTCTTCAAGGAGCTCATTGGTAATGTATGTATGCCATGCTCTGAATTCCATAGCAATGAATTTGATCTGAACTGTCAAATCCACTACAAATCACATCTTCACCTCCAGTGCTTCTATCAATATAGATTTGGAGCTTGATTGTACACTATTTAATAGCCATGACATCTTCATGTGTGTCTTAGTTAGTGCAATGGAATATTGTAGAATAATGTCTTTAGTGATATCCAAACATTCTTTTGTTGATGTATACTCAATTTTCTCAATGTAGTGTCTCACTTCCTGAAAGACGATTTCTCTACCTCTTATCTCTCCAAGTGATCCCATTGAACGTAATTTGTGTTTCTATGCTAGAGACTCTAAACCATTGTGCAATCAATTGTAGGTAGAAATAGTGTTACTTGATTGTTCTCCAAGATAGATGTAATTATGACGGTGGATTCTCAATTGTACTCTGTCTATTTCTCTATAAATCCTATCCTTTCTAACCAATTATTGTAGAACATCTAGATATTTGGAAGCCCATTCTTGAAGTTGATCAACCACTTTGTTTTCCACCTTTAGGAGTTTTACAAATTCTTGTTCCTTATTCTCTATACCAATAAGGGGCACTACTACTTCATGTAGAAGTATCATTTCATCATGAAATTGTACCATGGTATCCTCCATTGGCCCCAATTCCTCCTGTATGGCTGACTCCCACTCTCTTGTGTTAAAGTTGTGGGAAGATAGTTGTTGGTTTTATACGTCGAGATGTTCTTCCTATTGATTTACTGTAACTAACTCTTTCCTCAATTGTGCATTATTATTCAACAGATACTCTAAGTTATCTTGTGTTGTTTTAGTAAAACCAACATTAGCTACCATGATTTCCCAGGGATTCATCCTAGTGTCTGAAGTTCTCACATTTTCTATAGATATAGAGACCAACTTATAAGGATCATTTGGGAAGTATCTTCACCTTTGTTACATGGTCCTTTTCTTCAGTTGATCAAACATGAAATTGCACACATCCATGACTTGGTCTTCTGGTGGAGGTGTGATTCCCATCTCACCAAATGGGAGATGGCCACCTGTGAGAGGAGGTTCTGTCAGAGAACCTAGTTCATCATCTATGGGTTGGATTGTATCATCTTCCTCCAATTATTCCTCTATTTCCTAAGTAATTTGTTCTTTCTCCAACCTCTCTGCTACTTCCTCCTCCTATGACTTCATTGTCTACTCTTCTTCTACTATCCTTCTTTCCTCTTATTCGTCTTGTTTCTTTCTGAGAAACTCGTCTTGTTTCTTGTTCTCCTCTTCTTCCCATTGCATCTTTGCCTCTAGTTCTCTCCTTTCCTATTCAAATTCAATACCTCCCTTATTTAGTGTATCAAATTTCCATTCCTATTAATTTTTGTCATTGAATCATGTTTGATCCTTTTCTTGGGAGTTTCCATCTTTGCTTGAGAAGTTGCTTATGGTGCCTCTTGTATATCTTGCATTTGTGTATCTTTGGGGGAATCAACTTCAATGCCTAGATGTGTCTTTCTTACAGCATTGTACCAGTTCTTCACATTTTATATTTTGTGGTAGTCATTGATTAATATTCCCAAGCAAATCCAATCCTATCACAATGTTTCTTGCACACTATTCTAGAGTCATACCCATGAAAGTCCTTCACTGCAAAGTGCAAGTGGCCCATCTCTTGTATTTCTACATCTACCACCTTATGGCTCTTTAACTAACACAATTTGATCCTCAAGGGAAAGTGGGCCAAGGGGCTTTCTTCCTTCTATGAAGAACTCCTAATAACCCTTTATTCAATTGATAAGCCACCTCTTGCAATATCGCCTTATTAGTCACATATCATAGCATAAGATGAGGAGAAACCTGACATCCAAAGCATATGATATAAGTACCTCCTAGAACATAAAACCAATCTGTGATATTGTAATGACCCTTCACCTGGTCATTCATGCAAGGAGGATCTATCTCATATATCACCTCTAATATGACTGTGAAGAAATGCTCCACCAATATTTTGTATGTCCGTATAAAACTCAAATCTGACAACACCTTGCAATGGAAGTAAACTAGGAACTTGTCTTGTGGTGTCTAATTCCAATACATTCCTAGGAATTCATGTTGGGTAGAAATCCCATCCAACAAAAATGCATACATATAAAATTTTGGGGTATGGTGTGTCCTTAGAGATTCTTTAGCCTTCCCAGCATGACATTGCAACTCAAAAGAAAGTTTATCTTCCCAAATGAATATTTTTCCATGAGTAACAACCATGTTGAGACCTTTCAGAGTTTTAGAATTTTTAGATTGGGCTATGCTAGGGTTTCTTCAACCTACATTGATTTGAAGCTTCAACACCCTCTATGTCAACTCACATGGCACCCCCTGGGGGGGGCTAATGGTGGCCCCTCTTACAAGTCAGTGACCGCTAATCTCTCTATCTAGTAACCACTACAAATCGGCACTCCTTGCACGCATTCTTAGTAAGACAAGCTAACAACATCATCAAGCTCTAGCCATAAACCAATAGTATCTCCAATGCAAGATTCATCTGCCAAATCAAGCCAAAATCTAGGTCCTTATCGACTGCAAGCTTAGGAAGTCCCTCTTCTTGAGATCCCAGTGGAGAAATTGGGATCCACCATTGAAAGGATGAATGAAATATCATTGATCTAAAAATTCATCAGCCCCTAGATAGAAAAAAAAAAAACTTTACTCAACTGGCTAAGGATAAACTGGACCATTAAGGGAGATGCAGAACTGAAATTAGGCTCACGGGATTTTTTCACAGTAATATTTAACAACATTGAAGATAGGGACAATATTCTATAGGGAGGACCCTATTTCATGAACTCTGTCAGTCTCTTCATCAAACCATGGGTTCCAAAATTCAATCCATAGAAGGAGTACTTCTCCAATCTTCTAGTATGGATTAGATTATATTCCTTGCCTCTGGAATACGAGGACCCAAAAATCTTAGCCCACATTGGAAACAAGTTGGGGGAGTTTTTTATGCTCTCAGATATAATGAAGGTAGCAAGATATAATTCCCATGCAATATTGTGCATCTATAAGGATCTCGCAAAACCCCTTCCTACCACTATTTAGCTTAGTTGTGAAGATGAGATTTGGGAACAACTTATAGATTATGATAAAATCCTATTCATATACAAGCATTGGCATGATTATGATCATCACCTCAAAGATTGCCTTATGAAACCAGTGGCTCAAGAGGTGAATCAGGCCAACATGAATTTGTAGTCACGAGAAGAGGGCTTCAAAATAATAGCTTGGTGGAAGTAGAATACTATGTAAAAGGGTGATTCTTCGAACCCTTTGAATGTGAAAAACAAAAATAAATTCTCAGTTTTGCAATCGGATGAAATAGAGGAACAAGAGGTCACTCAAGCTATAAGCCATGCAGACGAATTTCAACTACAAAAGAACAAGGAAACCATGGAGACTTTAAACCCAACTCAAAATTATCTTGATCCCATGGGGGAGTATCCATCCCCCATGGAGGAAGAGGACCTACAAGATTCAGAGCTACAAGTAATGGACTTGCAGCAGATAGTCAAGGACTGGCAACAAAAATACCATGCTATGATTCTTGAGGACCAAATCCAACAGGTAGCTCGTGCTTATCTTCGTCACCAAGATGTGATCCTGCAACAATCCAATAATCCAAGTATTATCTCTTCCCCTTCAACATCCTTCTCATTGCAAGGGATAAAGAGGAATGCCACATGGGTACTCCCACCAAACATGAAAGAACCAAAGAACAAAGGAAGAAAATTCAACAGTAAGTTGTTGCAAGATCTGGAAGAATTTCTGGTTAACTCAGGAAGGGTGACACCAATGACAAACCTCTTTCCCTCCCAAACTTCTTTGCAATGATCAAGACCCTATCGTGGAACCTAATGGGATTAAACAAAAAATCTAAGTGTTGCATCCTCAAAAATCTAATTTCCATGAATCAGCGTAACATCATTTCTCTTCAAGAAACCAAATGCTCTCAGCATTATCTTTCGTAGAGCATTCCCTCAATATGGAGAAAATATGAATTCCTTTTAGACTGTGTAGTAGGTACTTTGGGAGGTTTAGCCATTCTATAGAATCCTTCCACAATCTCTATTCAAGAATCATTATGCCTTCCTAGGATTCTCATAGTGTTTTTCCAGTTGGTAGGTTCTTCTCAGTCTAGCTTCCTCTCGAACGTCTACGGCCCGGTACTCCCTTCTGACAAGAAACTCTTCGTTTCTAGCCTTCATTTTGTGCATGAATTGGTTAGGCCAAACCCCTGGATTGTAGATGAAGATTTCAATATAATAAGAACCCTTCAGGAAAAGAAGGGTGGAATAAGGCAATTGGAGAAAGCAATAGACTACTTCAACTCTTTCATAGATTCCTATAAATTAATCAATGTCCAAAGATCAAATGGTACTCACTCCTAGAACAATAGAAGAGAAGGAAATCATTAGGTCACCTCAATATTGGATCGCTTCCTGACTTCTAAGGAGATTTTAATGTCAATCCTTAAGCTTGATGCTTCAATTCTCCCAAGTTATGGTTATGACCATTGGCCCATCGCTTTGTAATTGGACTGGTTAGTATCCCAAAGAAATAAACCATTTATGTTTGAATAATTTTAGCTCAAGCACCCTAATTTCCTCCCCAACATGCAAAAATCGTGGTTAGAATCAACCTTCATTCAAGGAAGGGTGATGTATAGATTTCAGCAAAGGATGAAAATCATTAAGAACAAGATTAAGGAATGGAACATACAAGACTTTGGAGATATATTCAAGGACAAAAGAGCCCTTGAAAACCAAATGGAGCAGATTCAACATAGTATAATTTCATGGGGAAGCACAACTCAATTAAAAGAAAAAGAGGGAACCCTCAGACACGAGTTGCAAGAGAGATTGGCCTAATAATAAAAACTCTACAAGAAGATGCCAAAAGTTAAGTGTCTAAAAGAAGGTGAGCGTAATACTAAATTTTTTCATAGATCTACGATCAACTATAGAAATAAAAAAAATCCACAAGATTCAGGGACCCAACAATCAATGGGTAGAGGATCCCTCAGACATGATAGATCTTCTATCAGGGTAGTTTAGCCATATCTTAACAGAGCCCACAAGAGATAGAGCCTTTGCAATCAAAAGAACTGGCAACACATCCCTAGGTTTATTATTGAAGAACAAAATGAGGCACTCTTAAAATTCATATCCTTGTAGGAAGTAGAAGCAGTAGTCATGGGACTACCAAGAAACAAAGCTCCTAGCCCATATGGATTTACAACTGAATTCTATCAATCTTGTTGGCATATTCTGGGTAATGACATCTAGTAAGTCATAGAAGATTCAAGATCATTGGCCTCTCTTCTTTAAGCCTTTGATGCCAGTTTTATTTTCCTAATGCCCCAGTAAGGCAGCTGCCCCATTAGTTTTCTGACCTCATTTCTTTATGCAATGTGATATATAAGATTATATCAAAAATTGTAGCTAACAAACTGTTGTGGTAAAAACACAACCCCCCCCATTATTGATGTGTCCACTTCGAATAATGGGGACCCTTTCTATAAAATTTTTGGCTAAGCACCTTTAGCACCTTTTTTCAATTTTTATTTTAGTTAATTTCCATACGCTTTCGTTAATTTTTAGTTTTCTTTGGATTCTTGTTTTGATTGCTTTGTTAGAGTCGATTTTTTATAAGTTTCTCATTGACGCTTGTTTCACCTCATTTGGTCAACTGGTTTGAAAATGGCACTCCTTTGAAGTCTCATCATTTATCTAGCCTGGGTTAAAAATGCATAAAATGTACAATATCGCATTTTGTAAATAAATTAGTTCAATAAGGCATTCAGTTTAAATATTAACTCGTAGAGGGTTTTACTAACATTTTTCATTATGCAACCAAATAATTAAGCATCGGGATTTAAGAAATTCACTCCAATTTTCTAATCAAATCTTAATCTCGAAAAACCAAACATTCAAGTGGCTGTAGTTTATTTTTATTATTTTTCATTTATTTTCTAAGTGGCTGTAGTTTTATTTTTAGCTATAGTTTAATTTTCATTTTTAAAGTGGCTGTAATTTATAAATAACTAACTTCATA
Source organism: Pinus taeda (assembly GCA_000404065.3). Lineage (NCBI taxonomy): Eukaryota > Viridiplantae > Streptophyta > Pinopsida > Pinales > Pinaceae > Pinus > Pinus taeda. Next base: position 129,504 of record APFE031347449.1, read on the forward strand.
AAAATAAAACCAAAATAAAAAAATAATATTAAATTTTAATTTAATTAAATTAATATATAATTAATTTAATTAAATTAGAATTCAATATATAAAAATAAATATATATATATAAAAAAAAAACTCAATCGGATCGGGGATTTGAATCGCATCGGGGATTTGTGTCGGCACATATTTTATAGTCCCCCGATACCATATCCTCCGTACCCCCGATCACCGATTACACAAAGATATTTTATATGTCGCATCGGGCATAAACTTTATATCGGATCGGGCTCTAAAGCATTACATCTCTTGAAGACCTCCGATACATCTCCACCTTCCCGACGGCCGATACCCGATGGTCTCTTATCGCCGATATACCGATATCCCCTCCTCCCGATATGCCGATCCGATAAGTCAAACATGGATTTTAAGCGATGGTTTTGTGAATGGTTTGCGTTACCATATGAATGGTTAATGGTTTATATCATTATGTTTTAAAGTTTTCATACGTATAGTATGGATTGTTATATTAGTTTATGAGTGGAGTTAATATATATGAGTGAGGTTAGTTATGGTAATATGGTGTGTTAACATTAGTTTATATATTAGTTGATATATATAAGTGGAGTAGTTTTAATATA